>BLSH010413237.1:756053-768566 GCA_018402905.1 Glandirana rugosa | reverse complement strand
AGACCAGGCTGTGTGACGCGACTGGAGTTGGAGTTCTCTGAACTACCCTGACGTCCCGGGCCGGATGGTCCTTATTTATCTCAAGGCGTTTAAACTTCTGAGTTCTGGTAAGCCTCCACACAGACAAAAGTTGGAGTTCCTTTTTTACCACATTGAATATTCACTTCAAAGAGTCACCAATTTTTTGAAGATTCACTATCTGGATATAGCACTTGGATTTCCCTCCCATCAAATGGACACTTTGCACTTTACGCACTAAATATTATTATTGTTGAATATTTTCTAATGAATTTTAAGTTCTATTATCAATTTATGTATTGCACTCTGTTTCAGGGAGTTGATCACTGAAATTTATATACCGTGATACTTATTTATACTAATATTGTCATAATGTATCATCACAAGATATCTCTCACATACTCAGTTTAGCGCTTCCACCACATAATATTACGTATTCTTACGATTTAGTTTGGTCGATATAGGTGGCTGCTTACTGTTCCCACTTCCACATTTCATTGGGCATAGCGCGGTAAAAAACCTCCCCTTATTATTTATCCAATAATTCACTATTTTAGGATGCAGGTACCAATACACTGTTCATTTTTTTAAAAATATAGGAGCACTTACCTGCTATACATTGTGATAATGTAATACATATTGTATGTACTATCCGGGATAATTCAGTAATTCAATGCAAAGAGTAAAAGACAATGTGCAAATGGCAATAACCTAAAGCAGCCAGTTATCATTCTTTTTTTAACTGATCCTAATATAAAAAAAGACATCTGATATGTTGCTGTGAGCTGTTGTACTTTAGGAACCTTATTGAATAAGCTTACTTTTGAACCTGATGTGTTATGTTTTATACCTCCTTCTGATCATAGCATCTAAGTATTTTCAATGTTTAGTGAAGGTACTTTGCTGCCTCCTAGCAGTGACAAATGAATTATAATGTAAGATCTTCAGCTACAGAATAATAGGGTGATCATATATTTGGTGCCTAGACAGCTTTTATTTTATTTATTTTAAAAAGTTTTTTTTTTTTTTTTCATAGCTGTAAATCATGAATCTATCTGGAGTCTTTAGCTGTTAATTAAAGTGTTTCATTTATTTGCTCCTTTTTGATCTGTTAAATGTATCATTTAAAGTGTTTTATTATATTTGTTAAAAAAAAGGTAGCTGTTCATTCAATCTAACATCTTACGAGTTGAAAACTGCCTGCACTCTCTGCCTTTGGACTGTTATCAGTTAGCATTGTTCCCTGTTATCTTTGTGGACTACAAAACACCTCCACTGCTATGAAGAACAGAGGAAGGTGTTGTGTAGTCCCAACACAGTGTTTGACACTGCTGCTGTTGTTGCCCTAGAACGGGACATTCTAAATGGCAGGACTGTTTGTTTTAAAAAAGTGTCAAAAAAAGAAACGAAATGAAGCCATCACATTTGACTGGTACAGCAGGGACTGGCCTAATTTTGCTCGGTATGTGGCCATTCCAACTCGATAGAGGTTGATCATTTGTGTAAGGCCCCTTTCACACTTGTGCAACTTGTCCAACGATTTGGGACTACAAAGTCACCTGACAAGTCATACCCCATGATTTCCAGTGAGTACCGTTCATATCAGTGTGGCTTCAAGTTGCAGCGATTTCAAAGTAGTCCCTGCACTACTTGGTCCGACTTTGATGCGACTTGAGGTCCATAGACCTCAAAATTACACAGACTTCATCGCTTCAAGCTGCATCAAACTCGCGTGACTTTCAGGTCGTACAAGTGTGAAAGGGGCCTTAAAGGGACATGGACACTTTTCTCAATCACTGGTTGCAGAAGCCCCTAGGCAGCTGAAACCTTGGAGCTTCCTTCGCAGGTTTCTGGAGGTTTCTCTAATGGGATAACATTGAACTAAGTAGTGTACACCTTGGTCACTAGATGGAGATCACTACTGTACATTACACCAGTGTTTCTAAACCCTTACTTCAACCAGGGCACACTTTACAATTCTGCACAACCTTCAGGCACCCCATTCTAAAATGTAAAAAATGAAACTAATTAAACACAGGGTTTCTCAACCAGGGTTCCGTGGAATCTTAAGGTTCCTCCAGAGGTTGCTAGGGGTTCCTTGAGCAATGAGCAATTTCTGCCTCTCAAATAAATTCCCGTTGACACCATTGATCTTTTTGCAGCTACATAAAATATACACAGCGCTGCCTCTTAACAAATTCTCTATACACAATAATATTAAAGTCCAACAGTATATTGAGTTCTTCTGGTTATGAGTTAAAAAAGTGAAAAAGGTTTCATCCTCCAAAGTGCTGGTGCAACAAACGTATGATTTCATAAGGTGCTCAATCCACGGTGCTGTGCTCCCCTCTTGTGTCCCTGCTCACCGCTGGTGGTGGCCATTATCTGTCTACTTGCTCTATTTTAACTTCTGAAATGTAAGTGTATGTTGAGATCCATTTTAAATATAATAAAGCTAATTATCATGAGATATGGAGGAGTGAAGGAAAAATGTTGAATTGTCTACATATCCGGAGATAACACAGGTGGTGTTCCCAGAGCTTTTTTTCTCAGAAAATAGGTGCAGGAACTCAACCACATTACCACCTTACTGCTCCCCGGGCACCTGCATCTCTCTTGTCCCCATTCTGCATTCAGTGGGAGCCACCCAGGAGATCAGATCTGTAGGAGCCATTGGGAGACAAGCTGTCACTTGTAAACAAAGAAACCAGACTTCTGTGTTTACAAGTGATAGTGGTGATCAGGGAACAAAGGGCCTGGTTCCACCAAGTTCCAGCTGAAAAAAAAAGCCCTGGGTGTTCCCTTATCGCTTTGGTCCTGACACTTTCTGGTGAGTGGGGACATAAGAGGGGTGCACAGCACCGTGGAATGAGAACCTTATGAAACAATACGTTTGTTGCACCAGCACTTTGGAGGATGACACCTTTTTTCACTTTTTTAACTCATAACCAGAAGAACTCAATTTACTGTTGGAATTTAAAGTGGAACTTCAGTCATTTTTTCATCTTTCCATCTATTAAATCCTCTGCCCTTGTTGTTTTAACTTTGGATAGGAAAACATTTTTTTTTTTTTTTGCCAGTTAATACCTTATACAGCCTACTTCCTGTTTCTTGTCTGGAAAAATGCCTCTGTGTTTTGACATCATGCACAGCTCTCTGCCAGGAAGGGAATGGGAGCTGCAGAACTGGAGGTGTGCCTCTGTGTGTCTGTGTAAATCCAGGAAGTGAACAGGCAGCAGCTTCAGCTGCCCACAGTTAAAATGGATGCAGCCAGACTCGGTGGAGGGAGATTTCTGCAGCATATTTGGCAAGTACAAAATCGCAGTATATATAAAAATATGCAAAGTGGTTGGAGGGAAGCTTCAGAATGACAAAGGTGTTTTTATTACAAGTTATGTGAGCAGACTGCAGTTCCTTTTTAACCACCCTGACGGTCTGATTATGTCAATATTTACAATGTCAAAGTGGTACATTGTTTTGCATGGAAATTTGTTGTTTTATATTGTAGGCCTGTAATTCTTAGGAATAACTCACTAAAATCTGTCCAAACAAGAGTCTAGTAGACATCCCGGGTATGATAAAGTTTAAAACACGAAATCAAAAATTATAATATAATAAATAATTATAAAAAAACAACAATATAATAATAATAATAATACATTTTTATTCAATAATGTAGTCAAACCAAAAACACTGAAATTTGTCCAAACAAGGGTGCAATATTACTAGTCACTGTAATGCTAGACACTGTATATTGGTTTGCACTGTTTTTTTATTTCAGAATTCCCAGCCTATAGGCGAGATCTGGGGACTTATAGACCCCAGATCTCGCTGTAAAGAGGACCTGTCATGCCCTATTCCTATTACAAGGGATGTTTACATTCCTTGTAACAGGAATAAAAGTGGTTAAAAAAATGTAAAAAGAAAGCGTCAAAATAGAAAAATAAAAGTAAAATAAACAATAAAAAAAAATTAAAAGCACCCCCATTCTTGTGTGCACGCTCGCAGAAGCGAACGCATACGTTTTTCGCGCCCGCATATGTAAACAGCGTTCGAATAGCTGTCGTCACTTTCAGTGTCCGATGACGAATTTCCCTACGAATCATTAGTGCTCAATACTGCAAGTAATTCTAATTCACTATCGCTGTTTTCTAGCTGGTCCAAAAGCACTTTTGACGTAGAGGGGCACTTTATGGATGCCATGGATGCTCTGAAGTTTCCAGGCAGAAAGAATGGGGAAAGTGCAGGAAGGGCACTGAACAAAACACTAGGGACAAATCTGAGGTGAAATGATTTGATACAGTAATGTAATCTACAGATTGCAATGTATTATGTGTGTGTGTTTATGTTTTTAACTTTTTGAAATTCCCACCGGCTCTCGCAGGGAACGGAGCCCAGAACCCTGATACATCAGGCGGATGACCCCGCTGGAGGACATCGCAGGATTGCAGGGAGCATGTAAGTACAAGCAGAGAGATTTAACAGTGTAATCCCAAGTGTGGCTCGGGGTCACCGCTCATGGTACTGAAAATTAAGCCCAAGCCACAGTCAGGGTTACTGCTAAGGAGGTTAATAATATTGTGTACAGAGAATTTGTTAAGAGGCAGCACTGTGTATATTTTATGTAGTTGCTATTAGGGATCTTTCAGTATCTTACCACAGCAGCAGCCCTAATATGTAGTATTGTATTTTATATAATTATTCTTTATTCATTCTGCACTGGTATTTTATGGATTGCACGCTGCACTTTAATTACACTTAGGGCCCTTTCACACAGGCTTTCCATTCAGGTCCGCCTGTCCGTTTTTCAGGTGGACCTGAACGGACCCTCATGCATCCCTATGGAGTGGCGGATGTCAGCGGAGACATCCGCCACTCACCGATCTGATCCTGTCCGTGAAATACAGACGGATGTAAACCTTATTTTCCATCCGTCAGTAGAATCGGAGTAGGCGGTCCGTTTTCATCAGATCTCCATAGGGTGAACGGAGACTGAACTGTCATCCGTCAGCTCAGCGGAGATCAGCGGATCGATCCCCGCTGAGCAAAAGAGGACCCTTTACACAGAAAGCCCGTGTGAAAGGGCCCTTATGGTTGACACCAAGACATTTATTTGCGTAGAAGAAATTTAAAGGGGCAGTGCTGTATACATACCTCTAGTTACCATTGCACTTTTTAGCTGTCTGTAAGGGGGTAATTCTTCCCAATGACCACAAGTGTAAGGAACATTCTTTCCATGACCATCCCACTAAGGTATCATGAGTTGTAGATGTGGTCATTTTTAGCAGGGGCTCCCTGAGACCAGAAAGTTATTTCAAGGGTTCCTCTGTGTTGAAGAACTTGAGAAAGGCTGGTTTAATATAACACAGCTGTGATGAGTGTCACTTTGGGCAGGGGTGGCTGGTGGAACCCAGCTTACCTTAGAGAGAGGCCAGGAAACTCCTTTTATAGTTTGCTGGCCCCTCCTATGTGTAAGTCACCCTGTGTCAATTAGGGGCACAGGGAGACCGAGAACCCCAGTTGAGTTTGTCCTAACCAGACTCACCATACAACCACACCGGACTCAGCATTTTGCTTTGCCCATGTTATCCAGGGTTCTATATGTGTAGTTTGTGTTGAAAGAAGAAAGGGTTTTTATCACTTGGGACATTAATGTTTATGAGCAATATCCTTCAAGAAATATATGAAGTTGGATGATTTCACCTTTCAGACTGCTACATCGTTTGAGGTGGGGTGGGGGTTGTTATGTGTTTGCTAAGTGGGCTGTATCCCATTGTTCTATTGTTTCCATCTGCCTTGGGAGCAACCTATTATGGGATGTATTTGTATTCCTAGCATGTATACCGGAGGCAGGGAGGGGGGTAATTCCTCCAACAGCCCTCCCTGCTGATAAGGTGGTCTACTGTTGAAAAGTTGAATGTACCTGTGTGTCTCTTATCATGAGATGTAAAGTTTACCCCACCCTGTGTCATTATGCAAAGAAGGGGGATTGTCCTCTAAGTGTATATCACTCTGTACATGTGTTTGATTAAACAGTCTTGCTTCCCTACACTGCTGTCTCGACAAGTGAATGGGAGAGCTAAGGGGTCTTGGACCATGCTGGTACCGGGTAAGGAAGCTTATTTACAGCAGACATAATCCTGTTGAGGACGGGGGTCCGTTCGTGACAACAGCAACATCCACACATTTAGGACACCCAACGTTAGATGTGATTTATTCTTCCAAAGCAAATATACCTTTGCACACTGGTACTGACTGGTATTCCAATGTTTCTCTTCTCCCTCAATTTCTCTTCCTTACTCAGCTAATGTGACCCCAACACTGATATAGAGGGGCAGGGGAGGGGCAAACAAGGATGCTGTGCAGGCGCCTGATGTTTTCCTTATTAACCAATGATGTAATTGGTTGTTGGCGGGTGGATGGTTTTCATTTTACACCATTACAACCTGCCAGCTGTCAGCTTATATACAATTTCACATTTGAATATATTTTTACAATCATACATTTCATTCCAGAACCTTTTGGCCTATATATGTTCACACATTCCAGGAACTACATCTGAAGTCCTGGCTGTTCTCCCCTCCAGTTTACTTTGGGTGTTTCTTTCCCGCCTCAATCCTGGGATAGGCTCCTTCATTCTCCTCCCATATGCTGAGCATTTTCTCGAGTCGATATGTGAGTAGTCAAGTTACCTATTTTTGACATTCTCCCTTTTACTGGTGGAGAATTATTTATTATATTTTTTCTTCCTATACAGATTTACATGAGACTACCATCTCTATTCATTCACAAACATTTTATCACATCAAACTCCTGATGAGTGGACATTAACACGATCCATGAAACGCGTTGAGTTCCATAGAAGCTACACAATCTTCTCCTCCATAGACCATTATATATCTCACTATGACATCTTATGACTATCACCATGTGTGTGATGTTTTGCTATATATGGATTTTCATATGCTTTTTATTGCAGATGGTTATATGACTATTGTTTAATTTTTTGTAATGCATTTTTGCTTATCTTGGAAACCATAATAAATTATTAATTTTACCTTGTGACCTACCTCATTTAAAGTCCCATGAGCACTTTCTTGTTCCTATGTGTATAATTGGGGATGGAGGTGGGTTACGGTGTATGCTCCAGATCATTCACTTTTCGTTGTATATACAATTTTGGGGAAATATTTAGGCATTTTTCCAAGGCACCCCTGAAGAAACCTGAAGGCACCCTGGTTGAAAAAACGCTGCATTACTTTTTTTTTTACAAACTGACAGCTGAAAGGTGAGCTTTTAAAAGCAAACTGAATTTGGAGTGCTGAAAAATAAATATCATTCGAGGGACGTCTCACAAATTACCAATCACACTACAAATGTACTGAATGTAGTTGCTACGTTATAGAGTACTTGTAGCAAAGTATCTCAATTGATCTATATATATATATATATACTGTATAAATATTTTGTTCCTGTTATGCTCCAGTCCAGTGCCAACCTTATTCATATGTATGCTATATATATAATAAATCATAGAACATCATTTTAGTAAAAAATGGATTTGAAAATCTGTTTTACATTTTAAACTGCTGCTAGCTGTGATCTCCCCAAAGTGCCAAATTACAATATCCTTTATCTGCGGCCATGGCAATAGTTCTGTTTGTAGATAGGGATTCCCAGTATTCTCATACCCCCTACTGAGAGAGAGCATAGAGAAGCCGGAGTTTCACTTCAGTTACAAATAATGGGGCATCCTGTCCTCTCTGTCCTAGGCTGGGTTCCATGTAGGTATACATTTCTCTACGGTTTCCGGCCATAATTGATTCTGTGAGAGTCACTATTCACCCACTTGGAATAAGAGATCCTGACTATTTCCAGTGCTTTTATAAGATCATTTGTTTATTCATCTAAAAGGAACATTTATTACTCTATTCGTTACAAATGTTTCTTGTTTAATAAAATTACATCTTTAGGTCCCTTGCACATGGGTCCATATATAGGTGCAATACATTTTTCCTGGCATTTTAAAGTGTCCAGCAGGGACAAGTGCAGCACCACCGCTGTCTGCAGCCTGTCAAAGTTTATGGAAGGCTGCAGCTGGATGGGGCCAAAAGCTGTACCGAGTGGTACGAATCGGGCCATATGTATTCGGGGACAAATGCCCAAAACACAGCCCAAAACATAGGGCCAAAAGCAGGGGCACCACTCATTACAGCTTTCATCCCTGTCCAGCTACAGTCTTCCATAAACTTTGACAGACTGCCTGCTGTGGGGCTAAGTCCCGGTTCACACTGGTGCGATGCAGGAAACCCTGTGATTCAGTGCAGATTGCCGCATCGCACCTGAATCGCACACTGGTTCACACTGACATATGTGAACCGCTGGGGGTGTCAATGTAAAGTTAATGACACCCCCAGATCGGTTTGCAGATCGCAGTGCCAACTGTCAAAGGTGCAGGAATTGGATTGCATAGGTGTCAACACCCATGCTATCCGATCCAGTGCGGACCAAAGAAAGGGTCCTGCACCATTTTGGTGCAAATGTTGCATCTGTCCCTCCCGCGTGCCCTGCAGCCCAACAGCCTAGTTTGCAATTAGCCTTACACTCCACTGTACCTATCTATTGAACTATCCAAATAAGGGGTTCAAAGCTGTCCTTTTTTCTACCTCCTACACTGTGTTCATCAATAGAAACTCACAACCTTGTAGCCTAGAATAACATGGGACCCCCTGCTCCTCCCTCCTCCTCATCCTTCCTTTCTTCTCCAAGCTAACAGACTAAATGGGGACTGCATTGTGCACTGTTAGGCCTCATGTACACTGCTGCTGGTAAATGGACGTTTAGAGGCATTTGGGCATTTTTCTCAGCTGCCCCTGGACTCTCCTCTATGTTATCTTATCAGTACATGTACACAGGGATCTTTAAGGTTGTTTCCAGGCAGTTGAGTTTAGAAGCATTTCTTGGAAAGCAAAAAATAGGTGCAGGACGGATGTTCAGAGGCATTAGAAACATCAAATGCCTGTAACAGCTTGTAAACGTGGCTAAATGCGGTAACTCGCCTCTAGGAGCTTTTGTTTACTGGCGTTTCCATCAAAAAAAAATGCTCCTAGACGTGAATGCGGCATGCAAAACGTGTCGAAATTGACGTTTTTAGATGCCGATTTTCTAGCTGTCAAGATAAAACATCCAGGGAAGGTTGAAAAGTGTCCCGTGTAGATGTAGCTTTAGCTGTGATGACTGGAAGTTCAGGGAAGCAGCATTGAGAGATCAGGGACAGCAGCATTGAAGGCTGTAAACTGCAAATACTGGGGTAAGAATTGTGACAAATTGTTTACTGGGAAATGTTTATTTTATGGTGCTCAATGTGTTAAATTACAAAAAAAACAAGAGTTTAATACTACTTTAAGTCTGAATGCAAACTTGTGTTATTTCTAACAAATAGTTGTTTTCATTAGCATTTCATGGTGCATCGCATCTGTTTAATTTATGTTGTGCAGAGAACACTGAAGTATTTTATATTCTATAATGTTCACTCAGTTCTCTTAGCAGAATGGATCCATTGTGAAATCATTTTCAAATAACTGCCAGATTGATGGCCGGTCTCATAAGGCAGTGTTATCATGAGCTGCAGCAGGATAAAGGCTGGAATGTTCATTTAAACATTGCAGAGAGCATGCAACCGTCTCCAGACTGCTGCAGAACAGGTGGTGCTGTAACAAGGGTATGCTTGAGTTGCTATGCCAACAGAACTCTCCTGTTCCTATCCATAGATCTCAGCAAACTGCAGATCATTTTCAGATAAACCATTGCAAAACCGTATGTGAAGAAATACAACTGCAAACTGTTAGGAACTGTACAGAAGCAGTTAGCCATGCAGTATGCCAGACACAAATGTTGTAAAACACAAGCTAACTCCATATGTTTTATTTATTTCAGGTACTTATATAGCGCCATCAATTTATTCAGCGATTTACATATACATTGTACATTCACATCAGTCCCTACCCTCAAGGAGCTTACAATCGAAAGCCTCGTACACACGAACGACCGTTGTATGCGAAATCGATTGTTCGTACGCGCGATTAGAACAGCCGACATACGACAGTCGTACAATGGGAGTTGTATGAGCAAACTAGAAAATGTGGTCGTATCAACAAGCAGTCATACGACCGTTGTATCGTGTGTACAGAGAAGTTGGTACAACAAAGTTGTATTGTGCAAAACACGCATGCTCAGAAGTCAGGAACGGCCTGATGCTAATTACATGCACCTGAACGTTCTTTCTTTGGTCGTACGATCGTGTAGTGCAGTCAGTATGCTAGATATAACAGCCAACATATGATTTGAGACGATCGTACGTACGATCGTCGTCCCGTGTGTATGAGGCTTAAGGTTTCTAACTCACATTCATACATATACTAGGGCCAATTAAGGCAAGGAGGCATTTAACCTACCAGCATGTCTTTGGAGTGTGGGAGGAAACCAGAGTACCCGGAGGAAACCCACACAGGCACAGACAGAACATGCAAACTCCAGGCAGGTAGTGTCATGGTTGGGATTTAAACCAGCAACCCTTTTGCTGCTATGTGAAAGTACTAACCACTACACCACTCTGCTGCCCATATGTTTAATACATATGTGGGCACAAATATGAACCAACCTTCCTACTTACCCCAACTGTAAAGAGTCACTCTCCACTGCGCTACATTTTATTCTATTTGAATTGCTCCCGCAAATAAATGTTTACTCTTTAGTTTATCTAGAATTACAACATACATTTCCAGTGACACACAGATTCTAAGTGTAGCACCCTCCTAGGTAGGTGTAAGAAGAGAGTATAGTTTTTGGGTCTTTCTGCTTATCAGGAGGGCTGCCAGGTAAATTTAGATGCTCTTTGCCTACCAGGGAGCAAGGATCCATTGGTAGGGTCTGCTCATGGTGCTCAGATGCTGCTCATGTTGTTTGAATATTTGACACTGGTTCAATAAGGAGGCATATTGGACAGTGGGAGGAAACCTGACAAGTGAGAGCATAGGCATAGTTACAGCCCTGGATATTGACAGAGGAAAGTGCCTCGGTGCATGCTGGGTGATTGTATATAAGCCAAGGGCACATGTGCTCAGGGTCTACGGCTGGAGAGTGGGGTCCCGGAGGGAGAGGGCAGCTGCCCCTCCTCTGCACATGAGCAGACCCTATCTGAGGCTGTGCAGACCTCTGCACAGCCTCAGGTGGCCGACCTGAGGGCCTGAATCTGAGTAAAGCTGCAACCCAGATGTCCTGCAAAGCTGACTAGAAGGGAGACACACCAAGAAGGATCTGTTTCTGCCTACTGTGGCCATTCCTTCAGCTAGTAGAGTCAGTGGACAGGTGTCAGCCAATAGTGATATTAGTGAGTGTCCTGAAGCTAAAACAGTATCATCAGGTCTGCTGTCAGAGCAAGCAAAGGGCTTATTTCTCCCATACAAGTGCAGTATGGTATAGCAGAGATTCTGCTACCACATTCAACCTGGTGAGGCCAAGTGAGGGTTCTCCTCATCTGTAATTAGTTCCAGTTGGAGTACCCCACTATTCCCTTCTCCCATCCAAGTTCCAAAAATAAATACCAAAAAAAAAACAAACACCCTGGATTTGTTATTGGATAACAAGCAGATGAGAGTAAGGTTGGTTAAGTAAAAGCACCTAGCAACTGGCAGCAAGATAATCGGGGGAGGCTCAGGGAAGTCTACACACAGCAATCCCTATGGGGGCAATGCTACATAAGAGGCATATTTATAAAAACATTTGCAGAGCTATTTGTCCTGTAAAACTGCATGTGCACTCATTTTGTGCGAAGGGGGGCAAAAAATGAATGCTTTTAGGCTATGTTCTCTCCAGGTCGAATGTTCTTCATAGAATCAGGAAACTACCACAACATTAGATGGAGACTAGAGTTGAGCGAACACCTGGAAGTTCGGGTTCTGCTGGTCCGTCCGAACTTCGGGACAAAGTCCGGGTCCGGGTCCGGACGGAACCCGAACGATCGCACGGTCAAGCCCAGGGGTAACTAAAGTTACCCCAAGCAACAGGCACGCTAGCAAGCCCAAGGCAGGCCTGGGCCTGGGCCTGAAACAGGGCTTCAAGCCTGCCTGGTCGTCTTGGGCTTGAAGGTCCACAAGCGAGTTGAGATCAGAGGTAGATTACAACACCATCAAAGGACTAAGATACTTCTTGTAAGCTGGACCTCTCTTGTATCGGATTTTCGTAAGTAAAAAACGGGGGGAAGCGTGTTTTACTCACGTGTACGTCAAAATGTCCTGTTTATCGAGACGTTTACAAAAATATTTATACGGAGAATACATCGTAACGGGGGTATCCCTAACGACACACATCTGAAGGGACTCGGAGGGGGCTAATAGAACGACGGTCAACGATCCACGAAAATGAATTGGTTGGAATGAGAGTAGACGAACAATAGGTTATTGTTTAGGTCCCACAAACAAAAAAAAAACCATAAAT
>BLSH010413237.1:695991-715745 GCA_018402905.1 Glandirana rugosa | reverse complement strand
TCGTGACCCCGGATTTCACAAAGGAGTTTGTGCTGCAGACAGACGCCTGGGTCTGGGTCCTGTACTGTCCCAATTCAGAGATGGGGAGGAGCACCCAGTGGTTTACCTTAGAAGGAAGCTCAACAGACATGAGAAAAACTATGCCATTGTTGAGAAGGAATGTTTAGATATCAAATGGGCCTTAGATTCCCTGAAATATCACCTGTTGGGGAGACCATTCAAACTGGTCACTGACCATGCCCCTCTTAAATGGATGTGTGATAATAAGGAGAAAAACAGTCGGGTGACCTAGGTGGTTCCTTGCTCTTCAAGCATTTAAGTTCGCAGTGGAACATAGAGCTGGGAAACTCCAACATAATGCAGATGTCCTTTCCCGTGTCCATTGTCTGGTTGGGACATTTGCTCAGCCACAGTAGCTTGAGCGGGGGGGGGGGGGGGATGGTACATTATGAAAGTCGAGGTGATCGATGGACATTATGGTTCACCTCGCATGTGTTCATTTGCAGGAAACTAAGGTGGAGTCCGGTCTGGGTTTTACCAGCCACTTTGGCAGGGTGGGTTCAGGACCAGATTTTGTGGTCCACTTGTGTCCACCAAGAGGTGGTATATATAAACAGGAGTAGAGCAAAGGTGTGCTCTGGCCTGGGACTCAGGATCCATCTCTCAGGACTCGAGAGAGCTGCTGAACTAAAGTTTTCTTTATGACTGAAACAAAAGGTTTGCATTGTCTTTGTTTTGTGGGTGACTGGGAGAAGCCCTTCATCGCTCAGTTAGGAAAACTGGAAATGTTTAGTAAAAGCCTGGATGGCAAGGATTTCTTTTCTGTTGTGTTTGTTTGATTTTCATGCAACCTTTTAAAATACAACTGGCTACAAGTCGGCTTTTAAGAAAAACCTGCCGTTTGGACTGCCTTTTTCCCAGGGAAGGTGATCCCCATTGAGCTAACCCCCCACAGTATATACTGAAGATAGAAGCTGATTGGTTGTCATGCACAGCTGCTCCAGATTCTTTGTTCTCCAGTTCTGATAAATAACCTCCAATGTGTATGTACGCAGGGTGCAGTGTGGTGGTGCAGCGGCAGTAATCACACAGAGGCAGAGTAGCATGAACTATGTATTGCAGACGGTTCAACAAGGTACAACTGGGTCCAGCAGGGTGCTCAGCCATCTGGAGCCACTTCCGAAACCTGTAGCAGCGGTAGTTTAGCTTAAAGCGATGCCGACAGCATCTGTAATGAGGAGCATTAATGCGGCCTGGCTGGAGAGGCTTCCTTAAGTGGAGAATAGCGTGATCCCTGCACTCTCCCTACTAATCCAGAACCTTTCCCTAACACTATAGACTGTCCCTGACAGACAGGGAACCTGTCCCTACACTGACCACTCACAGAATACATGCCAAATCAGGGAGCCTGTGTCTTAAATAAGTACGGTCCTACCCAAGATGGCCACGAGGGTCATGCAGGGCACGAGCATTGAAATTGGACAGCTGCTCTGCTATGACCCAGGAATTCATACAGGAGCTGTGCAAAAAAAAAAAAAAATAATTGCTAAAAAAATAAAAATAAAAACATAGTAAGGGTGGTTTTAGGCATGGGTCTAAATCCCCCTTGCCTCTGAAGCCCGATCCGCGTTCAGATCGCACTCCAGTGGCTATTGACACTCCAGTGGCTATTGAGGAAGTGATGCAAGGCCTACTCACAGCCTGTTTTAACTCCATTTTACCAACAAATGCGCTGCAACCGCATGCATTGCACAAGGTTGGGGGCATTTGCGGCACGACCCCGTGGACAGGAATGTGTAGTGTTTAGCGGACAGCATTGCTACACGTTGGGTCAGCTTTGTTGTGGAAGCATCACAGCATCAGTACACTGTCCACTGCCTATTGCAGCTTAAGGGAGGGCGTTTGGCAGGTGGTAAAAAGCAGCTCAACCACGCATTTTTGCCCCCCCCCCCACAAGTCTAAACAAGGCCTAAGGTCTCGTTTATGCGGGGCATAATATAGCTAGGCCATGTTTAGCTGCTCAGGAATTCCGCACATCCCCATGCAGGCAGTCCCACTGATATCATTTGGGACACAGCGGCTGCCTGAAAATGCACAGGTGTTCCTTCCATTCCTGTGTAGGCAGCCCCATCCATATCAATTGGGATGCAGCGGCTGCATGGACACAGCCACTGTTCCCAACTTGACATCCATGTGGATGCATGTCACTGAACTCACACTGTCTGCATTTGGGACCGTACACCTATATCTGCACAGATATCAGATCTGTCCTTGCAGCTGCTGCATCCCAGCTGACATGAATAGGACTGCCTGCACAAGGATGCACAGTGTTCTGTGCATCCACGTGCGGGTTAACACAGCCCTCAATGGGCATACACTTTAGCATGCCCCATTGAATGAGGCCTTAGTAGGAATTTAGCAGGAATGTTGTAAGTTATGTTGTGGTTTTGTGTGTAAATAAGGATTGTAGTCTTTTTTTTTTTGTGAAAATAGCGATTTGATAAACATTTGCGCAACTGCTGGGGGGCCTAAAAAAATCAGTAGCGTCTTCTTTTTATTCTACTGCTCATGTGCTTCCAGAAAATATTTGGCTTGGGGGTCTTCTATAAATTCTGAAAGCTGTCTGTGAAAAATGAAACCCTCCAGACTTTTTAGAAAAATTCTTGCGTATGTTCGATTTTCACCATTTCGCAAAAAGGTCTAATTTAAAATTGACAAATATTTATTTATTAACTCAATACAGTTTAAGCTTTTATATGTAGTAGGAATTTAGCAGGAATTTTGTAAAATTTGCTGTGTTGGTATCTGGTAATAATTTTAGTGTATTTTTTAGCGAAAAGTTATTTTTGATGAAACTTTGCGCATATATCTCGGGGCCTTAAAATCAGTAGCACCTTCTTTTTATTCTACTGGCCATGTGCTTTCAGAAAATATAGGATTTGGGGGGGTCTTTTACAAACTTTGAAAGCTGTAAATGAAAAATAGAACTTCCAGATTTTAAGAGAAATGTTTGCGTATGTTCGGTATATTTAGTAGGAATTTAGCAGGAATTTTGTAAAATTTGCTGTGTTTGTATCTGCTAATAAAGATTTTAGTGTATTTTTAGCGACAATATTGTCTTGATAAACATTTGCACAATTTTCACAGGGCCCTATATCAGTAGCACCTTCTTTTTATTCTACTGGTCATGTGCTTTCAGAAAACATGGTTGGGGGGGGGGGGGCTATTTTTACAATATCTGAAAGCTGTAAGTGAAAAATGAAACCCTCCAGATGTTTAGAGAATTGTGGTTATTCACAGTTTTGAGTACATTCAACTTTCACCATTTCGCAAAAAGGCGCAATTCAAAATGTACAAATATTTGCTATTTACTAACTCAATACAGGTTAAAGTAGAACTATGGGCAAAACTTTTTTTTCATCCATGTCCCATTGCGGAGATTTCCCTTCACTTTCTGTCCCATAGACAAACAGAAAGTGAGAGGAAATCCCTGCAAATTAAGGAGGATTTCCCCTTTTTACTTTTCTGGGGACAACACAACATTTGGGATTTTCTTTTACTTTCAATGGTAAACAGGACAAATAGAGAGAATTTCCCTAATGGGGGCAAAAACAGCGATAACAATTGACAGATGTTCTAATCCCTCTCCACTCTATTCAAAACAAAAAAAGTTTTGCCTTTTGTTATACTTTAAGCTTTTATATTTAGTAGGAATATTGTAAAATTTGCTGTGTTGGTATCTAATAATGATTTTAGTGTTTTTTTGTGAAAACATTGTTTTGATAAACATTTGCGCAAATATCACAGTTCCCTAAAAAAAACCTAAAAATCAGTAGCACTTTCTTTTTATTCCACTGGTCACGTGCTTTCAGAAAATATATGGTTTGGGTGGCCTTTTACAAACTCTGAAAGCTGTAAGGAAACCTTTACAAATGGTCTGGCCACCCTGTGGAGTGCAGGGCCTGGCAGCAAAAGGGTTAAAGGCTTCAACAATGCTGTTCAAAGCTGTCTAAAAGCTTTGCAACTGCACTGTAAAAGCTTGTTGTACACACTGTCCTTATAAAAGCTGAAGCCTATACATACAAGGCCTTAGACTTGTAAAGGGTCTCAAACTGGCAGCCCTCCAGCTGTTGCTAAACTACAAGTCCAATCATGCCTCTGCTTGTGGGAGTCATGCTTGTAACTGTCAGCCTTGCAATGCCTCATGGGACTTGTAGTTTCGCAACAGCTGGAGGGCCGCCAGTTTGAGACCCCTGCTTAGAGCAATTGACACTCACCAATAATGAAGACAAGGAGAATTGTTGTCTCTTGAAAGCTTAGCAGGGTTCACCTATGCAACTCCACTAGCTATAAAAAAAAAAATGGAACCATCACCAACTGTAGTTTGTCTGGCTCAAAAAGAAGAAATAGTGCTCAGCCTTACTATAAGAGGTGCATACAGTTTAAAGTGTTACTAAACCCAGTAATTTGGAAATAGTTCATCTGCCACCCCACAGTGCCCACAGCTTGTAAATCCTCTTTTTACTTTAAAATACTGCCACTATATACCTTTTTGGATGATCTGTAAACCATGGTCAGTGATTAACTGCACAATTTCTCCAGTGCTGAGAGTTCATGTAGGAGGAGATTTCCACTGCAGCCTGTATACATGCCCACATGTGTGATGTCAATATCATGTGACCTGGCTATCTCTGAGAACAAGTGAGAGTTCTCTCCAGCATAAAAGACACAACTTAGCATGTGCAGGAGGACTACCCTGCCTGTATTCCTCTGGCCTTCCTCAGATAGACAGTGCAGGGACAGAAGAATTGATGCATACAGGATAAAACAGACTTTTTACACAATGCAGAGGATTAGCCCCTTAAGTTGCACAGTGTATATGCAGCATAGCATGCTTGTTATACTCAGAAAGATTTCACTGATGTGGGTTTAGTAACCCTTTAAGGGCTCTTGCACGTGGGTGGCTAAGCCCATTCAACATAATTGTCAGAGTTTCCTCCAACCAGGCACCCCAGTGCAGCATGCAGCCCGCCATTGAGATGAATGGCTGTGTGCTGCTGTTCTCATGTATATGGCACTAATATAATAAACACGAGTACAGCATATGGGTGTATGCAAAAAATAGAAAGTGTTCGATGTTTGCATACACCTTTATGCTGTGCACTTGTTTACAATAGAACTGCCATATACATGAGAACAGCATTGCACAGCCATTTATGTCAATGGCGGCTGTATGCACCTGGGCCGCCTGGGTGGAGGAAATATGCTGGCAATTACGTTGAACAGACTCAGCCTCAAAAAGCCAAATAACTAAGGTTGTGTCTAGCAAAAAAGGTTTTTTTTGGGGGGGGGGGGGGGTTAAATTGGTGGATTTAACACCGCCCGTATGCATCAATGGGTGGCCAAGGTTTCTGTACTGAGAGCGTGCTCACTGTGCACTCTCAGCACAGAGACTGAGCTGTTAATTCTCGGCCCCCACTAACAATCATAGGCAGTGGGACTGGCTTCCAATCATGTGACCACTTTGACAGCTAATCACATGATCACCAATCCTTCCTACAGACCCTGGCTGGATGGGAAGGGTTTAAGATGACACAGTACAGAGAGACACCCACTTCACAGGACAAATACTCTCAGTGGCACTGTAATCCTGTATGACTGCTGAGTACAGAGAGGAGGATGAGGGTGATGAAGAAATTTATGTAAATGGATTTAAATGGCAGTGCAGCATGCACTCCCCAGACTTTCTCTGTTGCTCTCCTGATTGGCTGCACTCACTTAATTGTAATTTCTCTCTCTATCACACTGATTGGTTCTAGCAGTTTGTGCCTCGGGCCCTCTTGGTTGCTCATCCGGCAGGTGTCCATCAGTATCCTGTTGTCTTATTGCCATTGACTCCCCAGAGTTTACCTACACCTTGTTCCCTGTACTCCCTAGGACTAGGTGACCTCTGTGCTCTCTCCTGATTGGTCGCCTCATTCCTGGGTCTTCCGGGTGACAGCTGTAACGGCCAGCACAGGTAATGGTGGAAAATGACTCCGGGGGACACCTAAATAGGGAATCCCCTCCCCACCTCTACCATACCCCTTCCTCCATCACACCCTCGCCACCCCCCTGTGATTGTGAAAATGGGACAGTCCAGGGATTTTACCCTGAAAACCTGAAAGATGGTAAACCACATGAAAATCCAACATCTTCGGCCAAAGACTGGCAAGTTCCCAGTTATGCAAATAGGAAATAACCAGAAACATTGACATAGCAGGATGTTGCCATTGCGGGGATTTCACATCCGCTGATAAGGTTTACACAGGGCGGCAACTGCTGGGTCTCAGATGCCAAGGTCTAGAGCTGGCATAAAAACAGAAAGAGCTTTACACCTTACCTAATGGGTTTTCAGCTGCTGCTATGAAAACATTACATGCAGTATAGGAATCCATACACTGTTGTCCTAGTGTTAATAGGCAGAAAAGGTCAGGATCGCATGGGATGGAGCTTAGCACCAGGTGCAGAATTTAATGCCATTGGTCAAGGATGTAATTTCAGCTCTGCACTTTTTTAATTGTACACCAGTGGCCGCGGTGACATTGTCCATTTTCAAAATAAAGAAGACAGATAAAGTCCTGTGGTTTTGCAGAAAAGAATCCTAGGGATGCTTTCTTCAGAGCAACCATGTTTGCTCTGCTTTTTGTAATTTTCAACTACCAATAACACTGGGAACCTGTTTTCTGTGTATTCATTTAATTTGCACCAAGCATTCTCGATTGCAGAATAAGACAATCAAATAGATTTATCGCCATATTTTTTTAACCACTTGACCTCCGGAAGGTTCAATCCCCTTCATGACCAGGCCATTTTGTGTGATACGGCATTGCGTTAGTTTAACTGACAATTGCACAGTTGTGCGATGTTGTGCCCAAATAAAATTGATGTCCTTTTTTCCCACAAATAAAGCTGTCTTTTGGTGGTATTTGATCAGCTCTGCCGTTTCTATTTTTTGCGATATAAACAAAAAAAAGACCCACAATTTTGAAAAAAAGAAACAATATTGTTTACTTTCTGCTATAAACCATATCCAATAATAATTGTAAAATTTTCTTCATCAATTTAGGCCAATATGTATTCTGCTACATATTTTTGAAAAAAAAAAAAACAATAAGCGTATATTGATTGGTTTGCGCAAAAGTTATAGCGTCCAAAAACTATGGGATATTTTTATGGAACTTTTATGCATTTTTTTTACTAGTAAAGACGGCGATCAGCAACTTATAGCAGGACTGCGATATTGCGGTGGACGAATCGGACACCTAACTGACACTTTTGACACTTTTTTGGGAACCAGGGACACCAGTACAGTGATCAGTGCTAAAAATATGCAATGTCACTGTATAAATGACACTGGCAGGGGAGGGGTTAACATCTAGGTCAGGGGTCTCCAAACTATGGCCCTCCAGTTGTTCAGGAACTACAATTCCAATCATGCCTAGTCAAGTCTGAGAGTTTTACAATGCTTCATGGGACGTGTATTTCCACAACAACTGGAGGGCCGTAGTTTGGAGATCCTTGATCTAGGGAGATCAAATGGTTAAATGTGTGGCCAACATATTTTACTGTGTACTGTTTTTACTAAGCAATGTGCTGTTTTTTACTCTCTGCTTTTCAGGAAGAAAAAACAGTGCATTGCTGTTGTCAGAAGAGAGCCCTGTCTATGTTTACCTACACAGGGCTCTCTTTGGTAATCTCCGGAGCCGATTGTCGGGTGCCAGTGACCAATCAGCAGCCGGCATCCACTGAATGGATCATGCTACAGCTAATCGCAGCACAGCCAGGGCAGTGGAGCGCTCCCTAGCCTGGCACACGGATTACGTACTAGGTACGTGATCCTGCAGAGGAGAGCCACCTTGCGGCCGTATACGGTCGGCAAGCCGTTAAAGCAGTATTAAACCCAAAAGCAAGAATGTATTATATTGCAGCTTACCCGGTTTTTGGATGCAATGGCCAAATTCATTTTCTTTTGTAATGCTACCCCCATAGGAGCCGCTTAAGTATATTCAGTCTTCTACTCTGCCTACTACCCTAATAACAGCCTCAATCTCCACTGGCACACATGGAAATATTTTGCTGAAATATTATTATGTTAATGCCCCTTTAAATAAGACACTGCAATGAAATGCACAGGCTTGATGAAATCAATAATGTTTTCTTATCAGGCGTTGCGTTGAGTTCTTAGAAAGGAACTCACGCTTCAAAGGTCAACAGTAAACAAGTTAGTAAACAATGCAGGATTTCAAAATATTACATCCGATCAATAATGCTATATATATATATATATATATACTGTATATATATATATATATATATATATATATATGTGTGTATATCTATAAAGGATAAGAGAATGAAGATATTCACCATTCACTTAAGCCAGCCTTTCTCAACCTTTTCAATACAGAGGAACCCTTCAAATAATTCCCCCGGTCTCGGGGAACCCCTTGTAAAAATTAGAAATCTACAACTCATGATACATTAGTGTGATGGTCAATGAAAAGAATGCTTCTTACACTTGTGGTCATTGGGAAGAATCACCCCCATACAGATAGCTAAAAAGATCAATGGTATCATTGGGAATTTATCTGAGAGGTAGAAATTGACCATTGCTCAAGAAACCTCTAGCAACCTTTGGAGGAACCCTAGGGTTCCACGGAACCCTGGTTGAGAAACCCTGACTTAAGCTCTTGATTAATAACAGCAACACAGTATATAATTGTCTGTAGAAGATCCTCCAATAGAGCTTAGTCAAATATCTGGTGGCCACCTCCTACACGTATTCTGGGACTGCCCGAACATAAGAAGTTTTTGGAATCAAGTTTACCAGTTAATATCTTCAGTAACAGGATGGATAACTAAACCCAACCCAGAACTAGCACTACTCCACATTAGAACAGAAAAATTTCCTCCCAAATTTAGGTCAGTTATAACACATATCTTACTAGCCGCTCGCACACTAATACTACAAAACTGGAAAGGAGATAAAACCATCAATGTGTCGAAGTGCAAACTTTAGTTCAGAGGCACCACACCTTTGAGTGCCTCATAGCTTAAGGGCCCTTTCACACGAGCAGAGCCTGACATTCGCCGGCTCAGCAGGGATCAATGGATGGATCCCCACTGAGCCGGCGGATGACAGGACCGTCCCTGCACTCCATGCAGAAACGGACCTGTCATAGCTCCGCTCTCCTCTATGGGGGATCGGATGAACATGGACTGTCTGTCCGTGTTCATCCGATCCTATCCGCCAGATGGAAAATAGGGTTTCCATCCATCTGTGTTTAGCGGATCGGAGTGGATTGGATGTCAGCGGACATGTCACAGCTGACATCTGTCGCTCCATAGAGGACAATGGAGCGTCCGTTCAGGTCCGCCTGAAAAACTGACAGGCGGACCTGAACGGTCCGTGCGTGTGAAAGGACCCTTAGACTCCCTGTCCGGTTCATCCTTTGACAAACAATGGAGCACCTGGATCACATCTCTGTACCACTGATTCTTGTTTTTTTATGTACTGCACTATTATTGACGTTGATGTTATTCTACTATATGAGCTATATTTAACCTCATCATATTACCATAGATATGTGCTTCTGTCTTGTCTTCAATTTGTTGTATTGTTACTTTAAAGTAGAACTATGGGCAAAACTTTTTTTTCCATTTCGGATAGATTAAGGGAGGATTATAACCGCTGTCAGATTTTTTTTTCGCCATCTGTGTCCCATTGCGGAGATTTTCCTTCACTACCTGTCCCATAGCCAAACAGGAAGTGAGAGGAAATCTCTGCAAATTAAGGGAATTTTTTGGGGACCCCCAGCTCACCAGAACCAGTGTCCACATTTGAAGATTTCCCCTTTATTACTTTTCTGGGGACAACCCAAAATTTGGGGTTTTCTTTTTGCTTTCACTTTCATTGATAATGGTAAACAGGACAAATAGAGAGGGTGAATATCCCTAACGGGCACAGCCAGCAGCAAAAATTGACAGGGGCTCTAATCCCTCTCCACTCTGTCCAAAGCTAGAAAAAAAAGTTTTGCCTTTAGTTATACTTTAAAATATAATAAAAATGTATTGAAAAAAATATATATGTATCTGGTGGCCAAAGGAATAATGTGGTAAATGTGGATGAATACATTGAGAATAGATAGAGTAAGGATTCCCTCTATTGTCATCACAATTTAAGCAAAGGATTCTCAGATAGTTACATATTTAGTCAGGTTGAAAAAAAGACACAAGTCCATCTAGTTCAACCAAAAAAAATAGAAAAATTATGTATAACCATACAATCCCATATACAATCATTCACCCACAGCTGATCCAGAGGAAGGCAAAAAAACCCAGCAAAGCGTGATCCAATTTTCTATAGCGGGGGGGAAAAATTCCTTCCTGATCCCCCGAGAGGCAGTTGGATTCACCCTGGATCAACTTTTTGATTTTTTTATATTGATGCTGCTCAATTGAGCTTAAACAAGATTATATAGCTTTATATTAGTTCACTGTATGACAGCACAAGTATCATTAAACAACAACAATTATCTCCTACTGTAATTCAGAGAGTTTCTTTGAAGACTTTACTTTGTATTTGGTCAAGTGAGAAATGGTCACCGAAATGACAAGGATCCTGAAGTTGCAGTCCAGTCCAATCTTCTCCCAGGTTTAGAAAATTCCACAGTTAGGTACCTGTATAACTGTGTCCACTAATCCCTGAGATAAGGCACAGATAGGCAAACTTAAGTGAACTTTAGAAGAAAGCCTTGGTAGTGATTACTGACTCCAGGATATATTATCTGTTAAAGAAGGACCTGTGCACAGGTTATTGTATTCCACTAGGAAAGCTGAGTCTAAACCAGTGGTTCTCAACTCCGGTCCTCAGGACCCACCAACAGGCCAGATTTTAAGTATTACCTTGGGGAGATGCAGACTAGAATACTGCAATCACTGAGCAGCAAATGATATCACCTGTGATGTATTTCAGTTATCCTGCAAACCTGGCCTGTTGGGGGGTCCCGAGGACCGGAGTTGAGAACCACTGGTCTAAACTGACAAAAGAAGAATAGAAACAACTGAGTATACTCAAAGGAAGGTTTCAGCCTGCTCAACACCCTTGGTCAGTCGATCACAGAAGGGATCCGCTTGCTCAGGCTGTGTTGATGACGCTGGAACTGATGGTATCCGCTTGGTTTTTTTTTTTTTTTTTGGTTTTAAAAAGGCTTTATTGGAATTTGCAGTTACATACATCGAAAGCTATACAGTAAGCAACATGAAGTAAGAAAGGAAAAATAACGAGCCTATGCGGCTCAACATATTTTAAGAGTACAAAGCATCACAGGATATTAAGTACTTACACCAGAGCTTGTAGAATAGAACTATTAACTTGTTGTTGTTCCAATAACCTCGGTTTTACAATAAAGAAGTATGTCTAAAGTTTGAATTGCTACATCTTATAATTGAGTCAGTGGGAGGAGAGTGAAGCTCGGTCTGACCACCCCCATAGGGGTCTATTGCTGTGGCCAGAGAAGCTCCAGACCGTCCTCTCATTTGTCACAGTTTCAAAGGAGGGAGGAAGTGCCTATGGGCTTTTCATGTTGTCGTTATACCAGTTATACCACAGCGACCAGTTTACTGAGTTTCGTGCCGCTGTACCTTCTGAGTTAGCATACATAGTTTCATAAGTGAGATGGTTCTGCACTAGATGTATGATATTTTCTAGAGTTGGATCATCCAGGGAAAGCCAGTTCCTAGCTATTGTCAGTTTTGCTGCCTGCAGAACATTGACAACGATCTTTCTTGCATTGGCTGGGACCTCCATTATACCAAGATGTAGGAGTGCAAGTTCTGGAGAACTCCAGATGGGTACTCCGCTTATAGTGGAAATCAGGGTAAATATTTGTTTCCATAGGGTTGTAAGTTTAGGGCAGGTCCAAAGAATGTGCAACAGAGACCCCCTTTCTCCGCAATTCCTCCAACATAATGAGGAGTATGTAGGATTCATTGTATGGATTTTGGTGGGAGTAGCGTACCATCTGAGCATTATTTTAAGGTGCAGTTCCCATAGATTTGCCGATTTTGTCGATCTATAGGTGTGGTGAAGTGCTATGGACCATTGGTTAGGGGTAAACGATTTATCTAAATCTGTTTCCCATTTAAGAATTGGGGAAGTTTTGTGGAGGTTTTGTTTGTGGTGTAGGAGATTGTAGAAAAAGGAAATTCCTTTTTTCCCAGAGATGTCGTCTTGTAAGTATTGCCAAGCTTGTTTATGGAGGGGTTTTACTAGGGCTGGGTTTCTTAATATGCAGTGTGTCATTTGTATATACTTGAAGTATTCTGAAGTAGGGATAGAGTAGGACTCTTGTAGAGTCGTAAAGGGTTTCAAGAGGTCTTGTGAGTATAGATCTTGGATATGAGTGATTCCCCTTGACGTCCATTGGTGAATATGCAGGTTGGGGATGTGGTGTTGTAGTAGAGACAGGGGAAGGGGAGGATAAATGGGTGCCATGTCTGAGTCAGTGTTGTTCCTAAGGCATTGGAAAGCCGCAGCAGAGGCTTTTAACGTAGGGGCTGTGTGATGCGTAATGCCGGACAGTAACCAAGAACTTAAGTCATTGTTGGATACATAGGTGGCTTCTATATCACACCAAGGTTGGGAGGCAGAGGGCGATATCCAATATTTAAGTTGGGCTAGAATGGATGCCATGTAGTAGTCCTTAATGTTTATCAATCCTGCACCCCCTGCGTGTTTGTGGTTTTGTAAGATGGTCCGTGAGCAATGCGGCCTTTTTCTCTGCCAGAGAAATTGGCCAAGAATACGTTGAGCTGTCGAGAAGAAGGAGTTAGGGACCGGGATAGGTAGAGATCTAAATAGATAAATGAGCTGGGGAAGTTTATACATTTTAAAAAGCGCCAGGCGTCCCAGCCAAGACAAGTAAGGCTTTGATAGTGCGTCCAGGTCTCCCTGCAAGGTTTTTAGAACAGGAGGGTAGTTTGCTTGATAAAGTGCTGCGGAGCTTCTGGTTAGCTCGATTCCCAAATAGGTAATGGAGCTGTCTGCCCATTTATATGAGTATTGCTTTTGAATCGTGGCTTTGAGAGTCTGGGGGATATTGATATCTAAGGTAAAAGACTTAGTTACATTTGCTTTATAGTAAGAGACTTTGGTATAGTCAGACAGTACTTGTTGAACTGAAGCCAGGGAGGGAAGGGGATCTGATAGCGCCAAAATAACATCATCCGCAAACAAATTGATTTTGTGGGTCTTATGACCTATGCTAATGCCGCTGATTTTGGGGTTGGAGCGCACTTTCTCCGCCATGGGTTCCATAGCCATATTGAAGATTAAAGGCAATAGAGGGCACCCTTGTCTGGTGCCATTTGAAATGCGAAATGGTTTAGACATCATGCTAGAGCAGTATACCTGAGCTGTGGGATTAGAATAGAGGGCCATAATGGCGGAGAGTATGCGTCCATGAAAGCCAAATTTTAGTAGCGTTAGACGAATATAAGGCCAGTAGACTCTATCAAACGCCTTCTCCGTGTCCAAAGAAAGGAGCAGAGAAGGCGCTCGAGTCTTTTCCAGATGATGCAGGATATTAATCAGTCGTCTGGTAGCATCTGACGTTTGCCTTCCTTTGGTAAAGCCGGACTGGTCCGGGTTGATCAAAGTGGGCAGAATGTCCGTCAAACGATTGGCCAGTAGTTTTGCGTAAAGTTTGACATCATGGTTTAGTAGCGATATCGGGCGGTAGTTTTGTGGGAGGGAAGTGTCCTTCCCTGGCTTCGGCAAAGTGACAATTAATGCTTTTAACAATTCTGTGCTGAGAGTTGAGGAGGAGGCTGCAGCATTGAAGAACCTGCAAAGCGGGGGAGTTAATGTATCTTTAAATTTTTTATAGTATTCCCCTGTTATGCCATCCGGTCCCGGGGACTTGTTGTTGGGCATGGAATCTATAGCTTTCCCTAGTTCTGAATGAGTAAAAGGTTTGTTAAGTTCGTCCAATTGGGCCTTTGACAGTTGCGGAAGGTTAATGCTGTCTAAAAAATTTTGGATATCGGCTAGTGTGGGTTGGTGTACGAGGGGTCCTCTTTTAAGTTATATAGGGTCCCGTAGTAGGAGCTAAAAGCGTCCGCAATTTCTTGAGGGTTAGTCAGGCGTTTGCCAGATGTTGGATGGTACAAATAGGGTATGCTCGATCTCAGTCTCTGCGCCTTAGTCAGATAGGATAAAAGTTTACCTGTTTTGTTTCCAGATGTAAAAAAAGTCATTTTAAGCTTTCTTTGTTGTGATTCGTATTTGGCCAGGAGCAGGTTTCTGAGATCTAAGCGGAGTCGCCCTAGTTTGATTTTAAGTGCGGGTTGGGGATTTTGTTTGTTAGTGTTTTCTGTGGATTGTATTTCCCCTATGAGTTTCTCCAATTGCTGCGTCCTCTCCCTCTTAGCTCTGGCACCTAGTTGGATAGCTATACCACGAATTAATGCTTTATGTGATGCCCATAAAATCTCAGGGCTACTAACTGATCCATTGTTGATAGAAAAAAATTCCGACAAGGAGTCCTGTAACTCTTGGTAGAATGGGGCTGCTTGTAATAAGTAAGAGTTCAACCTCCATACAAAAGTTGGGTTGGGGCAGGGTCGGTCTTCAATAGTAATGCAGATTGGTGCATGGTCTGACCATGTGGCAGTCATTATAGTGTAAGAGCCACTGGTCTGTCAAGAAGAAGTCTATGCGTGAATAGGAATTGTGGCATTGTGAGTGAAATGTGAAGTCCTTTTCCTCGGCATGTTGACAGCGCCAAATGTCGAAGAGTCGTAAGTCTCTGAGCAGAGGGTTGAGGCTAACGGATCTTCTTATGCGTGGGTTCGTAGAGTCAAGGTCCGGGTCAGCGATGGTGTTGAAGTCTCCGCACCAAATGAGGGGTCCCTGTTGCATTTTGGAGATCTTCTTGTGGAGTTTCCGAAGATAACGTATTTGATGAGTGTTTGGTGCATAAACATTCACAATAGTATACATGGTGTCATTCAGGGAGCAGATTAGAATAATGTAGCGTCCATTTTCATCCGATTGGCTCGCTATGAGCTTGAAAGATATTGTATGTTTAACAGCTAGGAGTACTCCGCTTTTTTTTGCTGAGGTACAAGCAATGAAGTTTTGAGGAAAAAGTTTATGCTTACATTCCGGGTGGTGTGAGGCACGAAAGTGCGTCTCTTGTACACACAAGACGTCGCAGTTGGATTGGATTGCAAGTTTCCAAAGAGAGGCTCTTTTTGCAGGGTGATTAAGCCCTTTAGCGTTGATGGATAGCAATTTTATACCCATAGCTTACTGTGATCAGTGGTTCCTATTCCGAGTTGGGTTACTGGAGCAAACTGGTGTGAACGAGGAAGCAACAAGGAAAAAAAAAGAGTAAAGTAGAGCCAAAAAGGAAAAAGAAAAACATAAAAAAATAAAACAAGCGCGAGCTTTGGCGCTATACAGCTTCTAACTGGGGTAAAAGGTTAAGGTGACCTGGAGCTCTTGACACCGTTCCGGGCCATGGTAGTTGCTTGTGTCGCAACTCATGTCAGCGTGGGCGATGCTTATGGGTGGAGCGCGGTGGTAGTGGAGTAGTAGTGGGTGGAAGACCAGCAACGTGGTGAGTGGTATCCTGGACTTCAACTTCTGGAACGATTCCCCGCGCTCGTAACCGCTGCAGGCCATCGTTAAGAGATGTGATGAGATACTTGGCGTTTTGGTGGGTAACCAGAATTTTAGCTGGGTTCACCCATTGGTATATCAGCTTGTGGTTCCGAAGAGCCTTTGTAATAGTATTGAGCTGTCTCCGTTTCTGCAGTGTATGTTGGGATAGATCTGCAAATATCTGAAGATGAGAGTGCAGGTCAGGTAGTGTTCCCATAGTACGGGCCTTTGTCATAAATTGAGATTTTACGTGGTAAAAATGGACTCGGAATATTACATCCCGTGGAATTGAGTTAGGTAGGTGAGATGGTTTGGGGAGCCTGTGGGCTCTGTCAACGACCAGTTCTATGTTTTTGACTTCGGGGCACACGGTCTTGATCAAGGTGCGGACATATGCAGTTAGGTCCTGGTTTTGTACTTCTTCCGACACACCCCGGATTTTTAAATTATTCCGGCGAGACCTGTCTTCAAGGTCAGCCAGCTTGTCCTTTATCCATTCATGTTCATCTTTATGTTCATTGTGGGTGTCGATCAGGTCGTTGACCGTAGAGGAACAAGCGACCAGCTGGTTTTCAACGTGGGATACTCTGCTATTAATAGAGGACAGTTCGTGTTTGAATTGGTGCACCATTGAGGCCATGTCAGCTTGTATCGTGTTCCTCAAGGATACTAACATTTCCTTAAGTAGGGTGTCCATTACTGGTTGGTTGGTGGTCGGGAATAAAGTTATGGCATCTCCGTTGATGTTAGTGGTAGGCAGTTGGGAAGGTGAAGGAATCACCTCTTTGGCGGTGTGTTCTGGAGTATCCAACCTCATCCTTGCCTTGGCAGGGCTTCCTGATATTGAAATGGCGGTAGGTGGTCCGCTGGGGTTTGGGGGAGTACTGTCCATCTCTGAAAAGTCATTAAGTAAGGTAGAGTCCATTTCTGTGACGTGAGTCTCCTTTTGAGGGGATGTGGTATGATGAGGGCTTCTGTCCCGTACGGTTGTAGTGGCTGCGTTGTCCTGGTTCCTTCGGTCTGCAGGCTGGAACATATAGGCTGTAAGTTTCTGTATAGGCCTATCTTCCTTTCTTTTGCTGGCCATCTAAAACTTAAGCGTAGGATGATTTAGGAGCAGATATTTGCTCAGTATCTGGTTGCGAACTGTTGGGATAACTTTGTGTGGCCCGTAATGGTGTGTTGAGCTTAGGGTAGAGAGGCCATTTCAGCTTCTGGCCATCCGCCTGTTAGTGTAAGATTTGTTGGTGGGTGCTATGTTGTAGTATTTGTTGCAGTAGAATAAGGGTCCCTCATAGGATCCGTCTCCGCCTGTGTGGCGCAATAAGGTTTCAGCTGGCAGGTTCAGATTGATTTAAGATGAGTTCTTTGGATTGTAGGGTTCAAAGACTAGAGAGTGGGATGATTTTCCAGGTAAATGTAGTGATTTCCTGGGCTTTCTATAGTTGGGGCTATTTCATAGGTCATTAGGTGTCCAGTTTCCACATAGCATTCGCTACTTTCTTAAGGTGGGTTGTTAGATTCAGAGTTGTGAGGAGGCTGAGCTCCAATGTTATGCAGTGCAGGCTGGCCAAGCGATAACGTTGAAGGATAGAAGTATTCTCAAGGGAACCCTGGGTGTACCAATATGGCCGCCGTATGGGGAATCCTGGAATGTTGCCTTGTAATATATATATATATAAATGTCCCACAGACTTAAGCAGTGTCCCCCCACTCTTTAGTTAGGGTCTCTTGTGTTTCTGGATCTCTGCTGTTAGTGTAGGAAGCCTGAGGCCCGCCGCCGGGAGTACCAATATGGCGGCCGTGGAGGCCTCACTGAAGCCAGGGGCTAAATTTCGGGCCGCTCCCGTACTCTGCGCCACCGCTATACTTGAAATGCTGCAAACTTGGGCCAGGCACAGTGTGGTGATCAGGGTCTCTGGGCAGATGCTGGATGGTTTGCTGAACGGTGCAGATGGGGTGATAATTGAGCGGGATGCCGCCGGCCGAGCTCCGAGCGATCTAGGCCGCAATTGTGTGTTATACCGCTCGGCTGTGGCCTCAATTTCCTCCTAAATGGTTATCCAAAGGTACAGGGATTGAGGATATGCTTTGGGTGATCTCACCAAGCAATCAAAGCGCTGGATGGCGGCGGATTAGCAGGAGCTCAGCAGGCTGCTTCCATCTCCTTCCATGTCAGATCACGCCCCCCTTGCTCTTTGCTTTAGGGAAAACAGCTTCTACTGCACCCCATGCAGCTCTCACTCGATCGATGCGGCTGCTGCTGTGCTCTCTGCTGCTCCAGGAATGGACCCAGATGTCTGTAAGCTGGCCCTGCGGATCACCCACTGGAACACTGTAGCACTGCAGCTGGCTGGGACACTGTAGAGATTTGGCTGGCTTGGATTGCTGGAAGTAGGCCTCAGGCTGCAGCCCTGCTGTGAAAGACACACAGGGTCCTTACTGGTTGACCACGCCCAACAGAGAGAAGCAAACTCCTCCCTTCACTTAAATAGGTTCTCCCACAAAGCATCATTCCTTCAAATAGCTTTTCCTGCAGCACAGCACCCTGGCAAATAGAGTCTTCCCATTACAGACTCCAAGGACAGATTTCCTCTGTAGCACTACAAATCCCATCAAGCACTGCTGCTCCCAGAAATCCTTGTTGCTGCTGTAAAAGCCTCCCCCATTGGCTGTTGTCGCTGTTCCTCTTATTGGCTCTGTTTCTTATGCTCAAGAAAACACAGGAGACACCTGCTACACTTTTTTTAGGTTTTCTTTCCTTTATTTTCATCCGGTGATCCGGCCAGTAAGTCTGTTGTTTTCAAAATAACAAGCTCTCCCACAGATGTATCAGCTTACAGGGATGAGACAAACCATTTACCACTGACAAGTAGTGTTGCCAACCTACCAGATTGAAATTTACTGACACAACACCCAAAATTTACTGGCACAGCCAAGTTTTTACTGGCATTTCCAAAAGTTACAAAATTACAGTTTTAAGTGCAAATGTTAGTATTTAGGCTACAAATAAGTGCAATATGAAATTAGCAATATGATTTAAGGTAGATATTAAGGCGAAAAAAACATTTCTTATATTATGTTTAATAGAGTAAGTAAGTATCTCAGGGACAGGACTCAGGAGGACAAGAAATTGGAATGGGCGACACACACACATGAAATGCACTCTCACAGAGACACTGCCAGCAGTGTGCAGCAGCACAGATCACCGACACGGCACGTCCCCTCCTGAGTCACAATGACAGTCTCTATCCACACCAGGTGATCCCTTCAGTCCACTCCAGTCCAAACAGCACGGACAGTCCTGCTCCCGGCTTGCCTTGTTCCCATCTCGCAGAATGCACTCAAGGCACCAGCCGCTCCCTCACACCATGACATCACACAATACGCTAAGGCACCGCCAGACCAGTGTTGCCAACCTCCCGCAGCATGTTTTACTGGCAAAACAAGAAAAATTTACTAAAAAGGACCGTCGGTGACTTTTTGTCCGTGAAAAGAGGACGGTCATTTACGGTCACTGGCCTTTTCCAACCGTCATTTTTTATACCGTCACTGTGAACCGAGTCTTGACGTGTACGTGTCTCGGGCGACTCTGGTAGGCTCACGTACGTCGTCACACAAGCCCACCTCGGTCGTCCCCCCGCCCAGACCGCGTCCCAACGGTTGGCGGTCATTTAAATGACTGTCAAACATTTATAGTCACTAAAAATGTTGACAGATATTTATAGTCCCAGACTATTAAACAGTACGACACGACTGAAAAATTCACATTTGGTCCGTTTGATGCAATATACCCATAACAGTCACAAAGGTACAACACAAATTTATGGTTAACAGAATCAAAAATTATCCTCAAGACAATAAAAAGTCCAACGGTCATTTTTTACACGAGGTGGTCATTTAAAAAGAACAAAACGGTCATTTTGTACGACGCCCTCCAACCGTTGTGACCAGACCGCCACGGAATCGCATAACACACTACAGTACCGCACTCCCTCGCCGACCACGGAACTCACGTAAGACGCCCTACCCTTGTTCCGTT
>BLSH010413237.1:678404-688456 GCA_018402905.1 Glandirana rugosa | reverse complement strand
GTGTAAAAGTCTCATACATGTGGTATTGTCATACTCAGGAGGAGTAGCAGAATGTATTTTGGGGTGTCATTTTTGCTATGTACATGCTATGTGCTGGAAATATCTTATAAATTGACAACTTTGTGTTAAAAAAATGCATTTTCATTTTTTTCCCCACATTTTCCAACAACTTCTGGAAAACAATGAACCATTCAAAAGACTCATTATGCCTCATAGGGTGTTTGCTTTCCAAAATGGGGTCATTTTGTGGGCAATTCCATTGTCCTGGTGCTCCAGGGCCTTCAAAAGTGTAATAGGTGGCTGAGAAATGAGATGTGTAATTTATGCTCGTACTTCAATGTTAGGCCTTTGTATGTGGCCAGGCTGTGTAAAGGTCTCACACATGTGGTATCGCCATACTCAGGAGGAGTAGCAGAATGTATTTTGGGGTGTCATTGCAAGTATGCATATGCTGTGTGTGAGAATTAGCTTGTTGTTTAACAATTTTGTGTAATAAAAAAAAAATCTTCATTTTGCAAAGAATTGTGGGAAAAAAATTACAAGTTCAAAAAACTCACCATGCCTATTACTAAATACCTTGGAATGTCTACTTTCCAAAAAGGGGTCATTTGGTGGATCCTTGTACTTTCCTGGCTTGTTGGGGTCTCAAGAAATGAGATAGGTGGTCAGTACATTAGGTGTGATCAATTTTCAATGATTTGCACCATAGCTTGTAGGCTCTATAACTTTCACAGAGAATAAATAATGTACACTAATTTGGGTTATTTTTACAAAAGATATGTAGCAGTATAAATCATGACCCACATTTATGAAGAAAAATGACTTTTTTGCTAAATTTTTCAATACAAACTAAAAAAAAGTGGTTTTTTTTTTCAAAATTTTCTCTACTTTTTTGCTTATATTGAAAAAAATTAAAACCCAGCAGTGATTATATACCACCAAAAGAAAGCTCTATTTGTGAGAAAAAAAAATGATAACAATTTTGTTTGGGTACAGTATAGCATGACTGAGTAATTGTCATTAAAAGTGTGAGAGCACTGAAAGCTGAAAATTGTCCTGGGAAGGAAGGGGTGTAAGTGTCCTGTATTGTAGTGGTTAAAGGGGATTTTTTTTTTTTTACATTATTTATTTATTTTTTTAAATTGCATTTCAGTGTAAATATGAGATCTGAGGTCATCTAAGAGGATCTGTCATGTTGTTTTTCTATTACAAGGAATGTTTACAAAAGTTTCCACAAAAGTGACCCAAAAAAAAACATTTTTAAATGGACAGTGTAAAACTAAAAAATAAAAAAGTAAAATAAATAAGAAAAAAAAAAAGTAAAGTGCCCCGCCGAGCACGCGCGCAGAAGCGAATGCATACGTAAGTCCCGCCCACATATGAAAACGGTGTTCAAACCATACATGTGATGTATCCCCACAATCATTAGAGTGAGAGCAACAATTCTAGTGCTAGACCTCCTCTGTAACTCAAAACTGGTAACCTGTAGAAATTTTTAAACGTTGCCGACAGAGATTTTTAAGTGCCAAAGTTTTTAGCCATTCCCCGAGCGGGTGAAAATTTGAAGCATGACATGTTGGGTATCAATTTACTCAGCGTAACATTATCTTTCATGCTATAGAAAAAAACTTGGCTTTACTGTTGTCTTATTTTGTAACTCAAAAAAGTGATTTTTTTTTTTTTAAAAAGGCACTTGTAAAATACAGTGTGACATAAAGTATTGCAACGAATGCCATTTTATTCTATAGGGTGTTACAAAAATATATATATATATATATAATGTTTGGGGGTTTTAAGTAATTTTCTTGCAAAAAAAAATATTTTAACTTGTAAACACCGAATCTCAGAAAGAGGCTCTGTCCTTAAAGTGATACTAAACAGTCTCTTTTTTTTTTTTTTTTCCTTAACTACTTCAACCCCGGAAGGATTTACCCCCTTCCTGACCAAAGCACTTTTTGCGATTCGGCACAGTGTATATTGATTGGTTTGCGCAAAAGTTACAAATTGATTGATTGATTTATGGTGTTTTTATTTATTTTTATTTTTTACTAGTAATGGAGGCGATATTGTGGCGGACATATCGGACACTTTAGAGCGATTAGTGCTATGAAAATGCACTGATTACTGTATAAATGTCACTGGCAGGGAAGGGTTAACACTAGGGGGCAATCAAAGGGATAAATGTGTTCCCTGTCAGTGTGTTCTAACTGTGTGGGGGCTGAGATGAGTGGTGGAGGAGAGTGATCACTGCCCCCATATACTGGGAACATACGATCACTCTCCTCTCCCCTGTCAGAATGGAGATCCATGGGTTTACATACACAGATCCCCGTTCTGTCACTGTGGGAGAGCGATCGCGGGTGGCCGGTGGACATCGAGTCCGCCCCCACCACTGTTTGGCTCCCCTGCTACACAGTGAGCGCACGTGCCCACAACACACGCTCTGGCGCCCGCCCACCCTTTAAGTGGTTAAATACAAGCTGGCACACGCTGTTTGCAGCAGACTGAGAAGATGAGTTCACATTGCCTCTCACTTCTTGTCAGAGGCACTGCGCTCAATAGACAGATTGTAGCCTTGGACCAATGGTAAAGCACCATTGGTCCAAGCTGTCCAATAAAAATGCTGCAGTGGAAGCTCTCCTCTCACTGCAGTGTCATAGAAGGGGGCATGTGTCTAAAAGACAAATTCTCCCTTCCAGCCCAGCCCTCTTAACTGCAAGGAAAAAACATGCGTTTATGGGTATAAGGTTTACCCATAATCCCATGTTTTTCTCACACAGTTAAGAGGGAGCTGCTGCTGCTGAATAAGTACTTTTTTAATCAAGCTACATAATATATTAATATGCTATATCTTATAAGATAATAATTTATTATTTATCTATGTACTGTGAAATTACTGGTTGGAAGTTATAACTTCAAACTTCAGTAATTTGCCCATTAAGTCACCTGCTTGAGTACAGTTTTTGAAAATATAGTAAATTACCTTAAAAACAATATATAATAATTATTTGTATATCACGTACTTATGGTAATTAACCCCTTGCCACCCAGGCCAATTCTGACACTTCTCTCCTACATGTAAAAATCATTATTTTTTTGCTAGAAAATTATTCAGAACCCCGAAACATTATATATATATCTTTTAGCAGACAACCTAGGGAATAAAATGGTGTTCATTGCAACTTTTTTTGTCAAACCGTATTTGCGCAGTGAGAATCGAATATGTAACTTGCGAATATGTAACCTGTGCGTATCTGGCTCTGATACTAGCCAGTGCCTCACCAGCCACTGATCTCACCGCACATCCCTGCTGTACTACGGCTACAAACAACAACTAACATACACATACAGTATCTCACAAAAGTTAGTACACCCCTTACATTTTTATAAATATTTTATTCTATCTTTTCATGTGACAACACTGAAGAAATGACACTTTGCTACAATGTAAAGTAGTGAGTGTACGGCTTGTATAACAGTGTAAATTTGCTGTCCCCTCAAAATAACACAACATGCAGCCATTAATGTGTAAACCACTGGCAACAAAACTGAGTACATCCCTAAATGAAAATGTCCAAATTGGGCCCAATTACTCATTTTCCCTCCCCGGTGTCATGTGACTCGTTAGTGTTACAAGGTCTCAGGTGTGAATGGGGAGCAGTTACATTTAGTGCTATCGCTCTCACTCTCTCATACTGGTCACTGGAAGTTCAACTTGGCACCTCATAGCAAAGGATCTGAAAAAAAGAATTGTTGCTCTACATAAAGATTAAAAACAGAAAGGAACACCGCACTACTTCCAGATGCAAGCAGCAGCCAAATACCCAAGCAGTATTAAATTACAAATAAAACAAAGGGCTGCGCTATTATATATTAAGTTCAAGGAATCAGACAGTCCAGATTCTGTCCTCAGATGGCAGAAAATATATATTGAGCATTCAGGTGATGCACCATCAAATCTCCTCTGTAAATAAATTGTTCACCGAGGTGCCGCAACACTGCAATCCGTGATCCACCACCAGTATGATAAAGGCTTACCAAACTGTTGAATCAAAAGCGTATGGTAATATATTATTCAGCCTGATGGATCAAAATGCATATGGTATCAGGGTGTTCTCCTTCATAACGGATACCTCCCTCCCGCCGTGTGAGCAGCCAGGAATGTCATGTGATGACGAAGCCGGCTTCGTCATCACATGACATTCCTGGCTGCTCACATGGCGCTGACGAGGAAGAAAGATGACGGACTGGGAGAGAGCCATACATTGGATGGTGTCACTAAGAAATTTCTGAGGAGGGAGGTATCCGTTGCCAAGAAGAACACCCTGATACCATATGCATTTTGATCCATCAGGCTGAATAATATATTACCATACGCTTTTGATTCAACAGTCTGGTAAGCCTATGATCAGGGATTGCAGTGTTGCGGCACCTCGGGTGAACAATTTATTTACAGATTTGATGGTGCATCACCTTATATTATACCTGAATGCTCAATATATATTTTCTGCCATCTGAGGACAGAATCTGGACTGTCTGATTCCTTGAACTTAATATACAATAGCGCAGCCCTTTGTTTTATTTCTACATAAAGATGGCCTAGGCTATAAGAAGATTGCCAAGACCCTGACACTGAGCTGCAGCATGGTGGCCAAGACCATACAGAGGTTTAACAGGAAGGGTTCCACTCAAAACAGGCCTTGCCATGGTCGACCAAAGAAGTTGAGTGCACGTGCTCAGCGTCATATCCAGGGGTTGTCTTTGGGAAATAGACATATGAGTGCTGCCAGCATTGCTGCAGAGGTTGAAGGGGTGGGGGGTCAGCCTGTCAGTGCTCAGACCATACGCCGCACACTGCATCAAATTGGTCTGCATGACTGTCATCCAAGAAGGAGGTCTCTTCTAAAGATGATGCACAAGAAAGCCCGCAAGCATTTGCTGAAGACAAGTAAACTAAGGGCATGGATTACTGGAACCATGTCCTGTGGTCTGATGAGACCAAAATAAACTTATTTGGTTCAGATGGTGTCAGACGTGTGTGGCGGCAACCAGGTGAGGCGTACAAAGACAAGTGTGTCTTGCCTACAGTCAAGCATGGTGGTGGGAGTGTCATGGTCTGGGACTGCATGAGTGCTGCCGGCACTGGGGAGGTACAGTTCATTGAGGGAACCATGAATGCCAACATGTACTGTGACATACTGAAGCAGAGCATGATCCCCCCTCCCTTCGCAGACTGGGCCGCAGGGCAGTATTCCAACATAATAACCCCAAACACACCTCCAAGACAACCACTGCCTTGCTAAAGAAGCTGAGGGTAAAGGTGATGGACTGGCCAAGCATGTCTCCAGACCTAAACCCTATTGAGCATCTCTGGGGCATCCTAAAATGGAAGGCGGAGGAGCGCAAGATCTGTAACATCCACCAGCTCCGTGATGTTGTCATGGAGGAGTGGATGAGGACTCCAGTGGCAAACCGTGATGCTCTGGTGAACTCCATGCCCAAGAGGGTTAAGGCAGTGCTGGAAAATAATGGTGGCCACACAAAATATTGACACTTTGGGCCCAATTTATTTTCAATCATTTTAATCATTTTTACTTAGGGGTGTACTCACTTTTGTTGCCAGCGGTTTATACATTAATGGCTGTGTGTTGAGTTATTTTGAGGGGACAGCAGATTTACACTGTTATACAAGCTGTACACTCACTACTTTACATTATAGCAAAGTATCATTTCTTCAGTGTTGTCACATGAAAAGATAGAATAAAATATTTTCAAAAATATGAGGGGTGTACTCACTTTTGTGAGATACTGTATGTGGTATCATCAGGAGCAGAAGAATTTATTTTGGGTTGTTCTTTGGTGGAAGGTTATGGTAGTAGCAAGAAATATATATATATATATATATATATATATATATATATATAATGATTGTTTTTACTATTTTGGGACAGTTTTCCTTTTGGTAATTTGGTAATAAAAAAAAAATAAAAAATAAGGAGATATCCATTACCATACTCCCCTCCCTCACACTGACAATGCTGCTGTCCAAAGGTGCCCCCGGTGCTCCTTCATCCAGAGTGGGGCAATCTACTTGGGGCCTTCACTTCAGCCAGAAAGGTTCTCTAAGCTATCAGCATAGTTCTGTAAGGAGCCCCATTTCACCTGGCATAAGACAAGGTTGTTTTGAGGCCAAGGAAGGAAAAAAAAATTCTTGTGTGCAAAAACAAATAAAAACAGGGAAAAAAAATAATTTGATGAAATAGAAAAATTATGACAATTGTTTATGACACACTACATATCATCCAGTCTAGACTGATTTTCTGTAAAATGAGATTTGATTGGTTACCTATTTTGTATACAGCCTAGCTTTTTGTACTGCCCAGTTAAATAGGCCCAGTTCTGAGATTTCAGTTCCATTGGCTATAGAATGGATTTGATTATGATTAACCATCAACATCTAAATACAGTATATAGAAATACCATTAATGCACTCATCGACACATAACTGTTTATAATATTATTTGAATCTGAAGGAAAGCTAATTAGAAGACTCGATAAAATAGTAGTCACGCTTAAAGGGGCATGACTTGTATATATTTCCTTCGATATACATTTAATATGGCATATGGTCTCTACACCATTGTAAATGCTCAATTAACTTTTTTTTTTAAATCTGTTTATTAAATGATGCAGTTCCTTCATATTGCTAATCCATCTCTCTACACCTAATTAAGAGACTACTGAAATAAGCCGTATACACATACTATGGATTGCTTTTTGTTTTGGGTGCCCCATGTAGCAGAAGAAAGTTGAAACCGTGTCCTAGTTCAGCAATTGAAAGTTTACTAGTAACTCCACCCTTATTATCATAAAATAAATAAATGTATACTTGCTCCTATATAAAAGTAAGAAAAACATATTTACTAGTCCATGGAGTCCAGCATTGTTTTGCTTGTAGGAAAAGTTCTTCTTATACTGCTTCTATCCAGTGCCACCCATCTTGAATTCAGAACTGTTTCATGTGCAAACACCCTACAGGGATCTCTGCCAATAGTCTTCAGGACCTGGTAGATCACCATAATAGTTGTCCTGTGGACAGATTCTCCCACCTGAGCTGTGGATCTCTGCAGCTCCTCCAGAGTTACCATGGGCTTCTTGGCTACTTCTCTGATTAATGTTCTCCTTGCCCGGCCTGTCAGTTTAGGTGGACGGCTATGTCTTGGTAGGTTTGCAGCTGTGCCATACGCTTTCCATTTTCGGATGATGGATTGAACAGCTCTCTGTGAGATGTTCAAAGCTTGGGATATTTTCTTATAACCTAACCCTGCTTTAACCGGATCTCAACCGCGAGTGGCTCTGTAGCGCAAATCGCCGCCTAGAAACAGCGACTTGTGCGATTTGCAGGCGAGGGCGCCCGCGGGTCGGGCGGACTCGATATCCGCCGGCGACCCTCGATCGCCTGTCAGAGAGCCAGAATGGGGAACCGCCGATGTAAACACGGCAGTTTCCCGTTCTGTGAGGGGGGACATGACAGATCTACTGATCCCTGCACTTGGGATCAGTAGATCTGTCCTGCCCCGGCAGCCCAACCCCCATACAGTTAGAAAACACCCAGGGAACACAGTTAACTCCTAGAGCGCCCCCCAGGTTAGCCCCTACCTGCCAGTGACATTTACCCAGTAATCAGTGTTTTTTTTTAGCTCTGATCGCTTTATAAATGTCATTGGTCCCAAAAAAGTGTCAAAAATATCCGACATGTCCGCCACAATATTGCTGTCCTGATAAAATCGTAGAACGCCACAATTACTAGTAAAAAAAAAACAAATAGTGAAAACGCCATAAATGAATTCTCATGGGTTGTAAACGTGGCAACTTTTGCACAAACCAATCATTAAATGCTGATTGCAATTTTTTTTACCACAAATATGAGGAAGAATATATATCGGCCAAAACTGATGAATACATTTGTTTTTTTATATATATTTTTTTGGGCAAAAAGTAAAAAATATTGTTTTTTTTTTCAAAATTGCCGCTCTTTTTTTGTTTATAGCAGTGATCAGAAATGACGCAGAGGGGATCAAATACCACCAAAAGAAAGCTCTATTTGTGGGGAAAAAAGGATGCCAATTTTGTTTGGGTACAACGTCGCACGGCCGCGCAACTGTCAGCTAAAGCGACGCAGTGCCAAATCCCAAAAAGTGCTCTGGTCCTAAAGTGGGAGATCCTTCCGGGGCTGAAGTGGTTAAACTTCTCCACAACTTTATCCCTGACCTGCCTGGTGTGTTCCTTGGTCTTCATGATGCTGTTTGTTCACTAAGAATCTCTAACAAACCTCTGAGGGCTTCACAGAACAGCTGTATTTATACTGAGATTAAATAACACAGGTGGGCTCTATTTACAAATTGAATGACTTCTGAACACAAGATTTTAGTTCGGGGTATCAGAGTAAAGGGGGCTGAATACAAATGCACGCCACAATTTTCACATATTTTTTTGTAAACAATTTGAAAACCATTTATCATTTTCCTTCCACTTCACAATTATGTGCCACTTTGTGTTGGTCTATCACATAAAATCCCAATAAAATACATTTACGTTTTTGGTTGTAACATGACAAAACGTGTAAAATTTTAAGGGGTATGAATACTTTTACAAGGCACTGTATATGAAGACACCTCTTGATGCCTGCACTTTTTAACTGCAACTTTTGTTTTTTGTTCTCAATGACAGAGCCTCTGCAAACGCAAATATACACTATGTGTACTCTATATTATTAATAGTATACTTTTGTGACTTAAAAAAGTTATTTCACTTCATTTATCTGTATTCTGCTTGCATTTCTGAATATTGTAATCAATATATTCAATGTGATATACTGATCCAGATAAACAATACTGTACATGGGTCTGATTTCAGCTTGCATTATACAGCCTGCAATCAATAGTGCATTTCTAATCCTTGACCTCTGTCATATTGTGTATAGACCTTTAGATTTATATCACTGAGAAATGGGACATTCAGAAATAATGAAGAGTGTTTAAAGTGTAATTTCTGCTCAACTATAACAGGGGATAGCGCACTGTGCATGCACATAGTTTCAATGACCCGAAGTGGCCACTAGGGGGCACACAGTTCAAATATCCAGCCTTTCCTGTAAACAGCAGGATGGAGGGTGGCTCAAGGGGCCTGCGTGTTTTGTGGAGAGGGCCCCCAATAGCTGTATGTGTAATGGGACAATGTGCACCATTTAAAACAGGAGGAACGGAATGTACTATTCAGAGGCTATGGAATTGCATAGGGGGACTTTAGGAAAATCTTTCTGGTGAACTTACACTTTAAAGCAGGGTTTCTCAAGTAGGGTTCCTCCAGAGGTTGCTAGGGGTTCCTTGAGCAATGAGCAATTTCTACCTCTCAGATAAATTCCCAATGACACCATTGATCTTTTTATCTATCTGTAAGGGGGTAATTCTTCCCAATGACCACAAGTGTAAGGAGCATTCTTCCCATTGACCATCACACTAATGTATCATGAGTTGTAGATTTTTAATTTTTAGCAGATGTTCCCCGAGACCGGAGAATTATTTCAAGGGTTCCTCGGTGTTGAAAAGGTTGAGAAAGGCTGCTTTAAAGTATACAGTGGGGAAAATAATTATTTGATCCCCTGCAGATTTTGTAAGTTTGCCCACTTACAAAGAAATGAAGGGTCTATAATTGTTATCATAGGTGTAATTTAAATGCTGAGACAGAATATCAACCAAAAATCCAGAAAAAAACACACAATACAAATGTTATAAATGGAGTTGCAATTCAGTGAGTAAAATAAGTATTTGATCCCCAGAAACCAACAATAATTCTGGCTCCCACGGACTGTCTACAGTACGTGCTCATGTGGTACTCAGATTCGTATTTGGTTGTAACATGACAAAATGTGGAAAATCTCAAGGGGTATGAATACTTTTTCAAGGCACTCCTTTGAGAAACTTACTTTCAGCAACCTGCAAGTGTGCCCGGGCTTAACCTTATCCTGGACAGTTGGGGGGGGGGATTCACCC
>BLSH010413237.1:665202-678394 GCA_018402905.1 Glandirana rugosa | reverse complement strand
GGGTTCTAAAACTAGTGCACACAGAATCTGGTGCAGCTGTGCATAGTTACCAATCAGCTTCTGGGTTTTAGCCTAAGTTCACACTGAATGCGGGTTTGAAATTGTGCAAGTTCATCTGTGCGGGTTCATGCACAGATGTCTATTGAAATACCCTCCAAAGTCGCCTAAGGTAGTGTAGGAACTACTTTTGGGAATCGGTAATCGGCGCGGCACTGCAAAGTTGGTGTTAGACACGTTGCCGGCAATAGGCTCTGATTTGGCATGCGATTTGACATGTCAAATCGACCCAGTGTGAGCAGGGGCTTAGGGTCCTTTCACACCAGCGGATCGTTCAGGTCCACCTGTCAGTTTTTCAGGCGGACCCGAACAGACGCTCCATTGTCCTCTATGGAGCAACGGATGTCAGCAGTGACATGTCCGCTGGCACCCAATCCGCTTCGATCCGCCAAATACAGACGGATGGGAAACCCTATTTTCCATCCATCTGGCGTATCCGACCGGATGAACACGGACAGATTGTCCATGTTCGTCCAATCCTCCATAGAGGAGAATGGAGCCATGACAGGTCAGTGTGCAGAGACTGTCCTGTCATCCACGAGCTCAGCGGGGATCAACGGATGGATCCCCGCTGAGCAGCGGAGCCCGTCAAAACTCGTGTGAAAGCAACCTTATTGTCAAAGCTTAATTGAACAAGCTGAAGTTAGAAGCTGATTGGTTACTATGCTCAGCTGCACCAGATTCTGTGTGCTCCGCTTTTAGTGACAAGCAAAACTTCAATACACCGATAGTGATAAAACATAAGCACTAAACACCAACACCACACATTTGTTTTGACCCATCACCATAGCTGGGAGCTGTCAAGATGAAACCCATTGGCTAATCTATGGCATTTCTGACATCGGTGTCGCTCTCCCTCTCAGCCAGAGATCAGAGCGGTAAGCCGGTGCTGGAGAGGAGGAGAGATTATGGAAGAGGTGGAGGTCTATGAAGAGGGTGCTTTATGGAAAGTGGGCCCCAGTTATTGTCATTGCTGTTGTAATTGCCTATTTGTTGCCTGTGTATAGCAATGATTGCCCATTTGTTGCCTGCATATTATCACAGTTGCCGTTTTTAGCCCCTATATTGGCAGGGTTGCCATTTTTCTTATATATTCTTAAAGCAGAGCTCCAGGCTCCCCCCAAAAATTTAAAAGTCAGCAGCTACAAATACTGTAGCTGCTGACTGTTAATATAAGGACACTTACCTGTCCAGGTATCCAGCAAGGTTTTCTCCCGAGCCAATTCTTTAATTGGCTTTGGGTGCAGGCACAAACATCTCTAGTAAGAAACAGGAATTGAAGCCTTGCGGCTTCACAACCAGTTTCCTGCTGCGCATGCGCGAGCTGCGCTCTGCCTTGTGAATGGTCCTGTAGTCTTCTGAGACCTGTGATGTGTCCCAGAAGACTGCGGCGGAAAGAGGGGGCCGAATTTCCAGCTCAGATTGCCACGGGAGCGGGTACCTGTCAAAACCAGGTGCCCTCAGTTCCCCCTTCCCCAGGAATCTCAGACTCACTGACATCTAAAAGTTCTTACTGGCCAACAGGAGGCAGGATGGGGTGGTTAAGCTTCAAAGCTATCATGAAGTGCTATGGCTTTCCGGTCAGAACAGCCTGGCATTTGTCTGAGGCCGAAGGGTTCTGGAGGCAGATACACTAGGAGCCTGCACCTTCTGCTTTCAGCAGTTTTGTTTTTGTTCTCTATGATAGACAGGGCTGTAGATATCATAGTTACACTCATGGGCCAGTGCCTATGGCAGCAGGGTTAGAGGAGGCAAATTTCTGTGTAGATGTTTGGAAGCTGAGTGTATGGTGCATGTTAAAGTACTGCTCTGCATTCTGCACTAATAATGTTGCTCTATAGGTTCAACTCCATGATGTTCTTGTGCTGCCTGGGGCACCTCTGTTATTTACATCCTGTTCTTCATCTGTTGAAATGAGGTAGCTAGCCATAAAGAAGCCTATGGGGATATCCAAAATGCTCAGAGTTGAGCCTAAAGTGGTTCTAAAGTCAGAATGGTTTTAATGCATTCTCTGCATGAGGCTGGGTTCACACTTCTCCGATCTCAGAGATTGCATATGATTTTGCACCGCACTGCAGTTTGAACCATATGCAATCTCTGTGCGATGCAAAATCAGCCATAGAGATTGTATAGCTGAATTTGCATCGCAATCAGAGCAAACTCGCACAGGACCCCTTTCTTTCGCAGGGTCAGAATCGGATCGCATGGTGGTTCACACCATGCGATCCGATTCCTGTGCGAGTTTGCAGTTCGCAGTGCGATATGCGTACTGATTTGGGGGTGTCATTAACATTGCATTGACACTCCCCACAGTTCGCATATGGCAGTGTGAACTGCCGCCCAGAGACATGCGATGCAGGAATCCGCAGTGAATTCGCAAGGTTCCCGCATCGCTGCAGTGTGAACCGAGGCTTAAGGTAGAAAACCTTCTGCTTGCATTCCCACCACCCCACCCCATAACTAACTGAGTCTGCTCTTGATTCACCACTGTACCAAGGAGCAGCAGCCAATAGGATTGTGCTCTCTCCCTCCTCACAGGGCAGATTGATAAGAGCAAGCACTTTTGGCTTCATACACACAGCAGCATTAAAAACTCACCTAAGTTGCATTTTTTTCAAACCAGTTAAGGTAAGTTTAGCAGTATTTGGTGTTTGGGAGTTTATTTCGTTGACCAGAATTTGAATTTATTCTGCCCATTAAATGAATACATTTTATTTATTTTAGGTACTTCTATAGCACCATCAATTTACCCAGCGCTTTACATATACATTGTACATTCACATCAGTCCCTACCCTCAAGGAGCTTTCAATCTAAGGTCCCTAACTCACATTCATACACATACTAGGTCTAATTTTAGACAGGATCTAATTAACCTACCAGCATGTCTTTGGAGTATGGGAGGAAACTGGAGTACCCAGAAGAAAAGTCACGCAGGCATAGGGAGAACATGCAAACCGCAGGCAGGTAGTGTCATGGTTGGGATTCAAACCTGCGACCCTTTTGCTGCTAGGCGAAAGTGCTAACCACTACACCACTGTGCCACCCTATAACGCTGAAGTGCTAAACGCGTCTGACGTTTAAGAGGTTTTAGACACGTTTAAGGTTTTTTATGCCCAAAAGCTCCTCTCCTGAACGTGTTTCTTCTGCATTCAGGAGAGGAGCTTTGACTGGCTCTAAACTCTGATACTCCTAAACTCTGGTAAAAGCCTATGTGTGTCCCCGCCACTGACCTTCTGACTGCCATATATCTCCAAGGGGAAGTGAGGTTTTGGATTGAACTTTTCGGACAAACAGGTTAAAGTTTTCTTACAAAACCTTTATCTGTGCCAAACACCAAGAATATGGTTTCAAGGTGTTGACCCGCTGGTATCACACACCTGTCAAGATTCATAAGATGCTCCCTTATTGCTCAGACCTGTGCTGGAGGTGCGGAGAGAAGACTGGTTCTCTTCTTCATATCTTCTGTTCTTGCCGTCACCTACAGTCATACTGGACAGACGTTCATCGTATAACCCAAAAATTCACAGATTATCTACTGAGAGATCCTGCACCCTCTCTTCTGCATCACTACAATTTTTCTGGTACGGCATATAGACGCTCCATCTTCCCATAACTGATCACTGCGGTGAAGAGCTGCACACCCCTCTTTTAGAAACAGACGCAGGCATCATCCATGGCCATCTGTTGGAAAAAAGTGGCTAAAATAATGAGCTGGAGGACCTGGTGGCGATGGGAAGTGGGCTCTGGGAACAATTCCTCAATCCCTCAAAAAATGGTTCTACTGACACGAATTTACCCTGAAAAGTACAAGGCTCTGCTAAGCTGAATCGTTCACATTGTAGTCTGCACCGCTGGGTCCAGGAAGCATGGCGGAATGATTGGTTCCCTCTCCTTTTCCTCCTTTCTGCCCTATTGCTTACCCCTCCTCCCCCTTTTTTTTTCTTCTCCTCGCTCTCTTCTTTCTCTCTCTCTCCCTTCTATCTTCTTTGGGTTCTGTATTTTCCATGTGATTCCTTAAGTATTGGAAAAAAAGCCTGTTTTTGCATGGACACATAGGGGTTGATTTACTAAAACTGTAGAATTCAAAATCTGGTGCAGCTGTGTATAGAAACCATCATAGAAACCAATCAGCTTGTTCAATGCATCGCATACTAGCACATTATGTTAAACTTACCTGAAAACAAAGCCTTCCTACGCCAAGCTGCCACTGCTACAGGTGCTTCCATCTTCACCCGGTCTTCCTTGTGTGACTGGCCAGAGCCGCGATGACATCACTCCCGCACATGCGTGCAGGAGCTGCCGTTTATGGCACAGGACTCTGAAGGAACGGCCCGGTAGATGGTAACGTCGCCGGTTGCATGTACTGCAAACATAGGTGTGCGCAGGTTGTTGCATTAGGATGTGCACCCCAAAGCTCAAACACACCTGCCCTACTCTGCAGCCTCAGCTGCATGGGGCAGTGAATGAATGGGAAGTGCTCTGTGCTGAGCGGCTTCCTGTTCATTCACAAACTGCCGCATAATAAACACAGTTTACTATGCTTCAGTTATGAATGGACACAGTGAGTGAGTGTGTTCACTGTGTTCATTTAGAAAAGGAACTATTAACTCGTCCCTTCCCCCACTTTCCATCCTGAAACATCCCTCGCAGTAGCCGGGGGGGAGAGGAGAGGGGGGAAGCCAGCAGCACTGCAGGGTGGGTGGGCCAACAAAAGGGGGGGGCCTGGGAAGTAGGGGCAATTGGCAACACACGTAGTGATTAGGGTGCGCACAGTGCACGTTGGGAGATATTTACAGTACCTATAGATAAGCCCTATCATAGCCTTACCTATAGGTAAAAGTCAGCGATTGGAGTTTACTCCCACTTTAAGCTGGCCACACACCCCTGGACTGGCTGAGTTTCGAAAAGTATGTGGGCTCCTCCACTTGAAAGAAATTGATTGTTTAATTGACTTCTGTCGAAGAGACATCTTGGAACATTTTCTCCCAACAGGTGCCGCTGTCAGAATAATTTGTCCTAGCGGGAGGGATTCCTCCATCCACCTCATTTGTGTGGATGGGGGAATCTGTTGGGGTGAACGAAAAAAAAAAAACTAGCTCTGTGGGGCCAGCTTTACACTTCTAAAATGTCTGCAGAGAAATATCTCCTGAAGGATTTACACCTCGAAAAATGATAACCTTTGCTATTAATTTGTTTGTTTGATTAATATAAAATTAAAAAAAATAAAATCTTGCATTTTGGTGGAAGACAAATGGTCTGCCATTTAAAATTATTACAAATGTCCCTGATTGTATTGCTGCCTTTTAGAATGATTATATTGCACCATGGCACATTACAGTGCATCCAGAAAGTATTCACGGCGCTTCACTTTTTCCACATTTTGTTATGTTGCAGTCTTATTCCAAAATGGATTAAATTCATTATTTTTACTCAAAATTCTACAAACAATACCCCATAATGACAATGTGAAATCTTTGCAAATGTATTAAAAATGAAAAAATGAAAAAAATCCCATGTACATAAGTATTCACAGTCTTTGTCGTGACACTCAAAATTGAGCTCAGGTGCATCCTTCCACTGATTATCCTTGAGATGTTACTACAACTTGATTGGAGTCCATCTGTGGTAAATTCAGTTGATTGGGCATGATTGGAAAGGCACACACCTGTCTATATAAGGTTCCACAGTTAGGCCTCATACACACGGGCGTATCTAAAAAAATAAACAAAACGTCGGGTCCGACGTCAAGGAGAAAAAGGTCGACGTTTTTCGGCGTTATGCATTGGCGTTTTTGAGCGTTAGTGAGCGTCGGCGTCAATAGGCGTTTTTTTAAAAAAATCATCCCTCTGCTATTTTTCAACCTAAAAACGTCGGCGTCAAAAAACGCCGGAAAACGCCAGTACAATATTAGGTGGCGTTTGTTGGCGTTAGTTGGCGTTTGTTGGCATATTGTGGCGTCGGCGTCAAAAAACGTCAAAACGTTACAGCCTCAGAACGCGATGACCATGGGTTCTACTTTCTGCTCACTAACGCTGACGCCACCTACAGCTCAGAAACGCCGACGTTTTTATGGGGCCATTGACTAACATGGAGAGCTGCAAAAAACGCCAGAAAACGCCGGCGTCAAAAAACGTCCGTGTGTATGAGGCCTTAACAGTGCATGACAGAGCACAAACCAAGCCATGAAGTCCAAGGAATTGTCCGTAGACTTCCGAGACAGGATTGTATTGATACACAGATCTAGGGAAGGGTACAGAAAAAATTCTGCAGCATTGAAGGTCCCAATGAGTACAGTGGCCTCCATCATCTGTAAATGGAATACGTTTGGAACCACCAGGACTCTTCCTAGAGTGGGCCGTCCGGCCAAAATTGAGCGATCGGGAGAGAAGGGCCTTAGTCAGGAAGGTAACCAAGAACCCGATGGTCATTCTGACAGAGCTCCAGCGTTTCTCTGTGGAGAGAGGAGAACCTTCCAGAAGAACAACCATCCCTGCAGCACTCCACCAATCAGGCCTGTATGGTAGAGTGTCCAGACGGAAGCCACTCCTCGGTAAAAGACGCATGACAACACACCTAAAGTCTGCCAGAAGGAACCTTAAGGATTCAGACCATGAGAAACAAAATTCTCTGGTCTGATGAAACACATCTTGAACTTTTTGACCCGAATGGCAAGCATCATGTCTGAAGGAAACTAGGCACCACTCATCACCTGGCCAATACCATCCCTACAGTGAAGCATTGCGGTGACAGCATCATAATGTGGGGATGTTTTTCAGTGGCAAGAGCTGGGAAACTGATCAGGATGAAGGGAAAGAATACAGCAATGTACAGAGACATCCTTGATGAAAACCTTCTCCAGAGCGTTCTGGACCTCAGATTGGGGGAAGGTTCCTCTTCCAACAGGACAAGGACCCTAAGCACACAGCCGAGATAACAAAGGAGTGGCTACGGAGCAACTCTGTTAATGTCCTTGAGGCCCAGCCTTGAACCTTATTGAACATCTCTGGAGAGATCTGAAAATTGCTGTACACCAATGCTCAGCATCCAACCTGATGGAGCTTGAGAGGTCCAGCAAAGAAGAATGAGAGAAACTACCCAAAAATAGGTGTGCCAAGCTTGTATCATCATACTCAAAAAGACTTGTGGCTGTAATTGGTGCCAAAGGTGCTTCAACAAAGTATTGAGCAAAGGCTTTTTTCAGTTTTTTATTTTTAATAAATTTGCAAAGATTTCAAACAAACTTCTTTCACATTGTCATTATGGGGTATGGTTTGTAGAATTATTGGAAAATAACGAATTGAACCCATTTTGGAATAAGGCTGTAACATAACAATATGAGAAAAAAGTGAAGCGCTGTGAATACTTTCCAGATGCACTGTATATACACTATTTTATTACTTATAGTTGTAGGAAAGATTGTATCCGAATACTAAAATTAGGTAGCTAGTAGAGAAACTTAATTGTCATTTTCAGGTTAGAAATGATAACTTCAACTGAATTCCCAGGAGCATTAAGCTGTAAAGCGAAGACAATCTGGTAATCCCATTTTGGTATCAGATTAATTGCTGTCATATGTCATTATAGTCCTAATGCAATAATTCCATCACCACCCCTGGAGGGAACATATGTTGCTGAAAGTGCTTATGGACAATAGCCACTGATGTTTGCCTCAAGCTTTCAAAAATAAAACATTTTTAAATTAAAACTAAAAAAACCTCTAATTATTGTGCTTAAAGCCTCTCCGTTTACACAGTTTCCTATTTAAACAATAATGAAGCAAAATGCATTTTGTTGGGCTCTTGGGAATCCCATTGAGCTCCAGGAAGAGGTTCTTTATCATTCTCTTTCTAATTAGTCAGTTAATTTGCAAGCACCTTAGCCTCCTTATGTAAAATGGAAGACAGCCTCATTATTCCCTTCTATTAAAATAGTTTTGAAGCAATGTTGTCATGAAGCTACCTGCCAGCTCTTATTAAAATATTTCAAGCGGAGATAAGGTGTTGTTAGTCTTGGCCTAAGAAGAAAAGTCCTTGGAAATATCACTTTCCTGGTGAGTTCTGCAGGTTTTATTTGCATATTCATTTCTACATACAAGAAGAATTTGCTGCGTCAAACTTTTGCAAAATCCTAACATTTGCTCTTTTTATTTTAGGACAAACAAAATGCCATATGTCACCGTTCCTAATATTGTGGAATAAGAAAAAAAAAAAACTTGGGTTTGAAATGAAGAACTAATTTGGAAATAAAACCAGTGAAGGCATAAATACATTTTCTTATCTTAGGGGAACGTAAATTTCAAAGCACTGTTTTCTTTCCACAGCTGTGATTACGTTCTACAACATTAATTTAGGCAATGAGCAATATAAATCTTTAACACTCTTTATTTGTTTTCTATGCCAGTGTTACTTAACATTTAGTTGCCTTCATCAACGCGTTCTTTTAAGACACAGAATTCATTTTTTGTTTCTTTTAATGTATTTTAACATTTATAAATGTCCATAAAAATATATGCATTGGCCACTTTATTAGGTACACCTGTTTTGATTGCTTGGTAACACAAACTGCTAATCAGCCATGGCAGCATCTCAATACATTTAGGCATCTAGACATGGGGAAGAAGACTTGCTGAAGTTCAAACCGAGCATCGGAATGGGGAAAAAAGGGGATTTAAGCAACTTTGAACGTGGCATGGTTGTTGCCGTCAGATGGGCTGGTCTAAGTATTTAAATAACTGCTGATCTACTGGGATTTTTCACGCACTACCATCCCTAGGGTTTACAGAGAATGGTCCAAAAAATAAAAAATATCCAGTGAGCAGCAGTTGTGTTGAGAAAAATGCCTTGTTGATGTCAGAGGTCAGAGCAGAATGAGTAGACTGGTTTGAGATGATAGAAAGGCAACAGTAACGCAAATAACCACTTGTTACAACCAAGGTAAGCAGAACACCATCTCTGAATGCACAACACATCAAACCTTGAAGCAGATGGGCTACAGCAGCAGAAGACTGCACCGGGTTCCACTTTTGTCAGCTAAGAACAGGAAACTGAGACTACAATTTGCACAGGTTCACCAAAATTGGACAACAGAAGATTGGAATAACATTGCCTGGTCTGATGAGTCTCGATTTCAGCTGCAACATTCAGATGATAGGGTCAGAATTTGGCATAAAGAACGTGAAAGCATGGATCCATCCTACTTTGTATCAACTGTTCAGGCTGGTGGTGTAATGGTTTGGGGGATATTTTCTTGGCACACTTTGAGACCCTTAGTACCAATTGAGCATTGTTTAAATGCCACGGCCTATCTGAGTATTGTTGCTGACCATGTCCATCCCTATAGGCTCCATGCACACTGTAGCTGATAAGCGACTGTTTTTGGTAGTTTGGGCGTTTTTTTTAAGAGACCAAAAATGCCCCTTTATGTTATCCTATGTGTCCATGCACACATGGACGTCAGTTGTAGTTTAACAGTAGTGACGTTTTTGGGCTGTTATCTGAACGCCCTGAATGGGCATTCAAAAGTCATTCTTCTGACCACAAAAAACGCTAAACGTCAATCAACACTCATGAACGCCGGTAAACGGTCGTTTATCGGCGCCCAGCGTTTCTTTGTAGTCAAATGAAGTAAAAAAAAAAAAAATGCTGACGCCGATAAATGCTGCTTACAAAATGCTGCAAAAGAACGTTTTCTAAGCAGCGTCTCCTGCCCGATGCCCAGAGAGCCCAGATAGCGTCCAGTGTGCATGCAGCCTTATGACTATAGTGTACCCATCTTCTGATGGCTCCGTCCAGCAGGATAATGCACCATGTCACAAAGCTCAAATCATCTCACCACTGGTTTCTTGGACATGACAATGAGGTCACTGTACTCCAATGGCCTCCACACTCACCAGATCTTAATCCAATAGACCACTTTTGGGATCGCACACTGTGTCTGCATTCTGGGTCGTGCACCTGCACCCGCGTCCACACAGATGTCTAATTGAGCCCAATTGTAATGAATGGGACTGCCAGCATGGGGATGCATGGAACACCTGAGCATCCCTGTGTGGGTAAACACGGCCCTCACATGGGTGTACACACTGATACACCCTGTGTGAATGGGACCTAAGTCGCGTCAAATATACTGATGCTGATACATTATGCATTCCCACATACACTATATTACCAAGAGTATTGGGACACCTGCCTTTAGACACACATGAACTTTAATGGCATCCCCATCTTAGTCCCTAAGGTTCAATATTGAGTTGGCCCACCCTTTGCAGCTATAACTGTTCTGTCTTTAGGACAGAGCGCTAAACCTTCCTGCGCCATAAACTTCAGATACCATATTTCTTCGATCTTAAATTTATTAGAACAAGCCAGGTGAAACTACAAAGTGATAAAATAAAAAACAATCAGTACAAATTTGCATAAAATAAAGAAACAATGCTCTATAACACGGAATAGGATAACAAGAACTCCTTTTTAAGCTCACTCTTGCTGTAGATTCTTAAAGTGGAAGCCAACTCACATCCTCTAGAGCAGCCTTTCTCAACCCTTTGAAGACCGAAGAACCCTTGAAATAATTCACCAGTCTCGGGGGAACCCCTACTAAAAATTTAAAATCTACAACTCATGATACATTAGTGGGATGATCAATGGGAAGAATGCTCTTTGCACTTTTGGTCATTGAGAAGAATTACCCCCTTACAGATAGCTAAAAAGATCAATGGTATAATTGGGAATTTATCTGAGAGGTAGAAATTGACCATTGCTCAAGGAACCCCTAGCAACCTCTGGAGGAACCCTAGGGTTCCACGGTACCCTGGTTGAGAAACCCTGCTCTAGAGAATTCTCCCAGAATGCACTGGTTCCTAACAACTTTATTAACACATTCTAAGAGAATACAATATGTAACTATGCAAAACAGCAAAGCTATACCAGAAAGAGAAAGGTAGGTGGTGCCTGCGCTCTGCATATAACTAGCTTGGCGTAAATAAAGAAATCAAGAAAGCCCTCATGTAATCTGTCCACATCAATTAACTACTAATAATATACTGTACATAAAATATTTATATTAAAATATTTGCATGAGTGTTTAAATAAATATTATCAGTCCACCATATATCCGTTTCCAGTATCCTTTTTTCATATATATATTTATCCACACTGTTCTATAAAGAGAATCACACAGTGTTATAATCTCTTCTACTTTCAACTGTGCAGCCAATTTCACCACATACAGTGCAATCCCGAAACCAACTATTAAATGCCCTCAGCTTCTTTATATGACCTAAATATATTAGGTCTAATGCGTCTTCCCCTTTAAACTGGGGTCAGTATAGCCACAACTGGTCTTCTTCTCTACAGCCTTCCAGATTCTCAATTCACATCCATCCATGTCACTTCGCAAGAGAAATACCACCAAAATAGACAATAATAGCGCTCTCTGCTTTCCCACCAGTATTTTATTGAAATAGTTAAAATTCCACTCAGCTGGAATCCACGCGTCCGGTGTGCTGCATGTAGATTAGGGGCCGGTGCATGGATTACTGGGGGCGGTGCCCCTGCACCCCATATGGACGGGCAGCCACTGTTAGATTTATGCAAATATTTTAATATAACAATTTTCTTTGTTTGCTGTATATTATTAGTAGTTTATTGATGTGGGCAGATTACATAAGCATTGGGACAACAGGCTATTATTGCGCAGAACTGTTTCTTGGTTTGGTATGGACTCTGTGAAATGCGTGACACAGCAGTGGCTACCCACAGGGCATAGTGAATACGTGTCACAGGATTCAAGGAAGTAAATATGTGGGGATCTTCACAAAGTAAGTTTACAAACTCAGATTAAGGCCTCATGCACATCTGGCATTTTGGGATCTTGGGCAGAATCCCTGCAATTCTGCCCACAATCCCAAATCACACTGCAATAGTGGCAAAATGCACAATGCATGTTTGGGTGGCATTCATTTTCTAATGACACCTAAACGTGATTCCTGTCACATGGCAATCACAGCAAAGTACTGCGTTTAGATGCCATTACAAAGAATGCCACCCAAACACGCGTGGAGCATTTTGCCACTATTGCGGTGCAATTCAGAATCGTGGGCAGAATCACAGCGATTCTGCCCGAGATCCCAAAGCGCCAGATGTGAACTGGGCCTATTAGTAGTAGACTAGAAATAATTGAAATTCAATGTGGATATGAATATATGCTTTTACATTTTTACCAGACACAATTTAAATAATAACATGATTTACCATGGTCAGGAATATGGTCTGCTACAAAATGTTTTGTGTTTTTTAAACTTTTTTTTCTTTGTGTGAATTACTGAGTTTGCTCAGACTACTAGCAAAGCTTTTACTTAGATGAAAAGGTTCATTACACTAAACCGTATGATCAGAATAACATACTGTAGATTTATTTGTATTTTACTTGGAAAAATAATGAAAACTGGAATTCTCTCCAGTGGTATAAATTGTAGGAGATACAATATGTATAAGTAATGTAGACTACTTGATGAATCATGTATCATGTAGTAAACCGATACTGTACAGCGTGGGCATTTTCCTCGCGATCCTCCCTTTCCTATTTGATTTAAATTTGCTTGGACTGGAGCAGGGTAGTTTGATTTTTTGAAGCCCTTAGTTGTGCATTTTGATCAATAATTCACCAGGATAAATTATTCAAGGGGTTATTGATTTGAGGTTTGATTGTTCTTGCTGTTCCCCATTGTTTTCTCCTACATGTCTACGTATGAGATAGCAGAATGGGCATCTTTTCAGGGCTCAGGAACTATCGTTAAGTAGTGCAGTCAGAAAATACGATAAGCATTCAAGAATGCTGCAGGGATTTTATAATTTACATTGGCTCAGTGTGACCACATTAACCATCTCAAATTGCTGTTGTTACCCCTTGTCGTTCTTGTTAGTTTGGAGTTTAGTTATTGGGGAACTTATTAAATAGGACCACTTAATAACTAGTTTTACGTGTTGATTCCCGAAGTTTTTTAGTTTGATGGGACGAGGTCAGGTTCGTTTAAATTTAGTTTATCCTTTCCCTCCTAGCGCTCCTTTTACGGGTGCGACATGTCATAGCCAAATGATGTACTATGTACTAAGTAGTTCATCAGATGTAATGAAT
>BLSH010413237.1:649216-661180 GCA_018402905.1 Glandirana rugosa | reverse complement strand
ATCATTGGTACTGCGATGTTGCACTATATTGATTATATACACATACTATGCTAATAGAGTTACTTTCATAGATGTACTAGATACTAGGATATGCTCCCTCTCATTGTGATTTGCACTCTATTTGTATATTTGCACAAGTTAGCTAGTTTAAGTATTGATTGTGCTTCACTATCACATATTTGTTTTCAGTTTGAGATATTGCTTTTGGGGTTACCGTAAGTGTTAAGATGCAATCGGTCATTTTGTCAGTTACATAGTAGCACAGTTTTGTATTCAAATTTCAGTGCTAGTATGATGTTTTGGAAAGGACATCATGCTTAATAAAGGGATTCTGAGCCTAATATTTTTTGTGGCATTATGCTTTGTTCAATTTTTCCATCAATCTTAATCACGTAAATGGAGGGTTTCCAGCTTCTGCGAAATCTGCCCACTTTTGAAGTTCGAGATTGGGTGTTGGTCATTAAAAAACTAGGTCAGCATCTAAAGTAAACAGCAGGTCCCTGGCAATAGGACTTCACATTCATAATGACTTCCAAAGAATGAGCACTGCGGGGAAGTTAATGCTGGATGAAAAACAAGGGATTTCATAGTTAACAGCGGTACTTCCACCTAATGTTGCCGTGTATGAATCAGACTCACCAAAAGTCAAAAATATCGCAGAGACATTGCAGTAATCATTTATGCATTGATTTGCTAAGATGAAACTAGCTAGAGATTGAATCCAGGTCATTTACAGTAAGATGACTGATCTCTATTGGCCCAGGGTCAAAGTAGTAAAGCAGAAAATAAATGTAATCATTCTAATCCAATATAGAGAATAAGAAATGTCTGTGATGTCTCATTTTGTCAAAAAAATATAAAAAAAACAATATAATATATTATATTAGACACATTATCTGTCCATGGGTATACCATTGGAGGTACTTCACAAAGAAATCAGAGTGGAAGTATTTATAGCCATGCAGATAAAATTTCATGTTGACAGCTACAAAGTATTGATCATCATTTACTTACATAGTTACTGTCTATAATTATTAAAGTATAAATGAAGGTAAAACTAATTTTTATTTTTAAAGTGATTGTAAAGTCTTGTTTATTTTTTCAATAAAAATTACAAACATGTTATACTTACCTGCCCTGTTGCAGTGGATTTGCACAGAGCTCCTCTTCTGTGCTCCTGGCCCCTCCCTCCTATCGAGTGCCCCCACAGCAAGCAGCTTTCTATGGGGGCACCCAAGCCAATTCACAGCTCCCTGTGTCCATTCAGACATGGAGCTGCGGCCCGGCCCCACCCCTCTCTCTCCTGATTGGCTGACTGACTTTGATTGACAGCAGCGGGAGCCAGTGCACCGCTGCTGTGTCTCAGCCAGTCAGGGGGGAGAGTCTCGGATGGCCAAGACACTCATGGACATCGCTGGACAGAGATGGGGCTCAGGTAAGTATTAGAAGGGCAGAGGGGGGCTGCTGAACACAGAAGGCTTTTTATCTTAATGCATAGAATGCATTAAAGCGGAGTTCCACCCTTTCCTTAGGTTTATTAAAAGTCAGCAGCTACAAAAAGTGTAGCTGCTGACTTTTAATAAACCGACACTTACCTGTCTCCCGGTCCAGCGATGGAGCCGCACGGAGCCTCGCTCCTCTCCCCCTCCCCTCCGCGGCGCCAGCAATGCTACTGTGGGCACCCGGCCGCGGCTTCACGGCCGGGCACACTCTGCGCATGCGCGAGCGGCGCTGCGCTTTGTGATTGGTCCCGAAGTCTTCTAGGACCTGTCCTGTGTCCCAGAAGACTTCGGGAGGGAGGGGGAAGGAGTCCTTCCACTTCCGATCGCCTAAGGCGACCGGGGCAGAAGTACCCCTAAAAATAGGGTATCCCCACCCCCCCCCTCCTCCCCAAAAGCTCCGTTTCAGCATCTGGAGCTGGGGAGGAGGTCTTAAAGCGGAAGTTCCACTTTTGGGTGGAACTCCGCTTTAAGATAAAAAAACATTCTGACTTTACAACTCCTTTAAAGAGTTTAGACAGATTAGAACATCTGATATCTGTCAGGTTTTCATTGCCATCTGTACCCCATCATCACCAACAGTGAAAGAAAATCCTGACTTTTGAGTGGTCACAAGAACAGTAATAACGTTGAAATCTTCCAATATGAATACTTGTTCTCATGACCTTGATATCTTTCAGAGATTTCCATCACTTTGGAGGGATTTCTTTTCACTTCCTGTTTTGGCTATGGAACAGGAAATGAAGGACAGGTCCCCAATTGGACATGGCAAAAAAAAAAAACATAACAGGAGTTATAACCCTCCTTTACTCCATCAAAAATAAATAAAAGTTTTGCCTCCAGTTCTATTTCCACCACTTGCCGACCGACCGCACAAGCAACTGCTGTAGGCAAAGCGATGTACCCATTAGTCGCTTCCTACTTCCGGATTTAGGGCTGGGCATGTGTGCCCACCACCCGCTGTGAATGTATACAGCAGGACCCTATCAGCAAGTCCCAGCCAATGATTCAAGGCCAAGACCTGCTGATCGGCTGTGTGCAATCCCAGCCCAGAGCTCTGTGTTGGTACAGAGGGAGCAATCTGTCAGTCTTCTCATCCCTACTTTGAAGGGAGAAACTGAGAGATCTAGTAGTAAAAGCAGCACACTTTACACACATTACACATAGTTAGGCACATATTTAACCCCTTGATCACCCAAGATGTTAACCCCTTCCCAATTAGTACAATGACAATTTATAGTATTATCACTGATCACTGTACTAATGTCACTGATTAGGTCAGTTCCTTCCAGTATCAGTTAGTGCTAGATTGCCCACCGCACTATCACAGTCCCATTATAATGCGCTGATAGCCGCCATTAGTAGTATAAAAAAAATAGAAATTCCAGTATATATACACTATTGTTAGTAGGCGCTATAACTTTCTTGCAAACCAATCATCATACACTTAATGAAATTTTTTTATCAAAGACATGTAGCAGAATACATGGGCCAATTTTTTTTAATGGATATGGTTATAGCATAAGTTAAAAAAGTGCAGTGCTGAATAGCAAAAAATGGCCTGGTCATTAAGGGGGTAAAATCTTTCGCAGCTCAAGTGTTTAAGTGTAGATTTAGATGTGCTTATAATAAAGCTGACCTGGAGGTAAAATTCACATCTGCTAAACATGCACCGTTTAGGGGATATTCCAGTGAGCAGCCCCCGATGATGTCACCAGTGCATGCACTCTGAAGGGAAGGCATGCTTATTTCTTCCGTTAAGAGCTCCATGCTGCGGCCGCAACTCCAGCACATGATGTTACATGCCTGCAAACCCAGAAAGAAGACTGGGTGAAGATGGCAGCCCTGTCAGCGTTGACAGTGCGCCACTGGAGGGCTTCATTTTAAGGTAAGCTTCTCATAATGTGCTAGTATGCAATGCATACTAGCACATTAGGACATTATTTTGCAGGAGGACTGGCCTTTTTTATAAATTTTTCTGCATTTACCACCGCTATAACACAAAAGCCCAAAGATAAATGCAACTATTTGTGCAGGGGTGGAGGGGATCTTTTAAGTGCCTCTAAATTAATGTTTAATGACTTACTGCACTGTAAATTGTAAAGCAGAACCCCAGCCTTACCCTAAATCTGTGAGTTTGAAGTGGTTCTAAAGGCAAAAACCTTCTGTGATTAGCTCCCCCCCCAGCCCCATCTTATGCATACCGGAGCCCAATCTCGATGCAGAGCTGTGCCCAAGAGCAGCAGCACTGCTCTCTCTCTCTCTCTCTCTCCTCACTGGCTCAGAGTCAGCAGTGAGTGCCAACGCAGTGAGGAGGAAGCGGATGGCAGGGCCAAGCCACGCTATTTGTGTCTATAGACACTGGCTCGGGAGCGAGCCTGCATTGTCTGCCCCCATAGCAAGTGGTTTGCTAAGGGGGCAGACACAGAAAAGGAGAGGCCGGCACCGTCAGGGGACTCCAATAGTGTACAAAGCAGGTAAGTATAACAGTATTGTAATAAAAAAAAAGCCTTTAGTAACACTTTTATTCATTCAATGGACTTACATTCTTGTAATCATGGAGGTTCACATAAAATGTGGATGTTATCTAGGGTGGTCTCTATGCAAGTGTAGCCTGCCTAGAAAGTCCTCCTCCAAACTGACATCCACCCATCAAGGCATTTTGATATTTGCTGCCCACCGCTTCCATCAGGGCCGAGGGTACTGAAGCAGGGTTTTCAGGAAGCTATGTACAGCACAGTGCTGGCTCCTTCTACCAGCCATGATCTGCCTGCATTGCAGAGAGAAGCACAGAAACCCAGGTGTTTTTGACAAAGACGGATTGTTCCTTTGAAACGTGTTGACACCCCCCCCCCCCCCCCGTAGCATCATCTCCCTTCAGGATCACGTAGGGCAGGGCTAGGCCCTCCGGCTGTTGCAGAACTTCAAGTCCCATCATGCCTCTGGGAGAATTGTAACTGCCAGCCTTGCAATGCCTCATGGGAAATGTAGTTCCACAACAGCTGGAGGGCCCCAGGTTGCCTACCCCTGACGTAGGGTTTGCCACAATGCAGTGGATAGCACTGTAGGACACTGAGCATTGGCAGCTTTTTGATAAGATGAAGTGGCGACCAAATGTTTCACAGTGGGTGATGGTGGGACTTAGGTACAGCGGGATTGGGTGCAAATAGGGGGGGGGGGAGGTCCAGTGTATGTTCACCTTACAGATTTTCTGTAAAGGTAAACTAACCCTTTAAGTGCAGAAACCCCGTGATGATGTCACTGGGTCTCAAAATAAAGTATATCAATTAAATTGAAGGGTTTCACTTAAAAATGTCAAACACATTGGAGGTTGTGGGGGAGGGGGGCCAGGGAAGGCAAATATAGGCAGATTAAACTTCAGTTTTCTCCACATTTTTAGATCTCAGTCATAATATATGAGAAAAATACAGTCCTAGCAGTAGTCCTCCAACCATACAGGATCACCCGTTTGTCAGAGTGGTACCATTTATGGATGCACTGGCCATACACACCAAACTCATGCTGCTTGACACATACACCATCGGGTAACCTGATCTTTAGCAAATGACCATATTTTTGCATTGCTACATCTGTACAATCTGATTGCTCCACATTGTAGGCAAACTTCCAGATGTACGAGAGGACTAAAATGTGAAACTTAATCTTACACTGTCCCACCAAACTGATATTAAATTAGGCCTAAAACAACCTATCTTTGAGTAGTTAGCTTTTATGAACATCCAAGATCCATCTAAAGACTTTTACATCCCCGTCTTTGCCCCTGGCAGATGTTCACTATGCAGCCTACCTTGAGTCTTGCTACTGCCGCTGCAAAATCTCCCAGCCAGACATTTTTTTCTGCACATTCACAGAGAAATCATCTCTCCTGTGTAGAGGCCATATACCACTGGGATACATATTAGATGGCTTCTCTGAATTTGTTTTTTATGCCAACCCAGTGAGGAGGAAGCGGATGGCAGGGCCGAGCCACGCTATTTGTGTCTATAGACACTGGCTCGGGAGCGAGCCTGCATTGTCTGCCCTATAGAAAGTGGTTTGCTAAGGGGGCAGACACAGAAAAGGAGAGGCCAGCACCGTCAGGGGACTCCAATAGCGTACAAAGCAGGTAAGTATAACAGTATTTTATTCATTCAATGGACTTACATTCTTGTAATCATGGAGGTTCACATAAAATGTGGATGTTATCTAGGGTGGTCTCTATGCAAGTGTAGCCTGCCTAGAAAGTCCTCCTCCAAACTGACATTCACCCATCAAGGCATTTTGATATTTGCTGCCCACCGCTTCCATCAGGGCCGAGGGTACTGAAGCAGGGTTTTCAGGAAGCTATGTACAGCACAGTGCTGGCTCCTTCTACCAGCCATGATCTGCCTGCATTGCAGAGAGAAGCACAGAAACCCAGGCGTTTTTGACAAAGACGGATTGTTCCTTTGAAACGTGTTGACACCCCCCCTCTCCTATGTAGAGGCCATATACCACTGGGATACATATTAGATGGCTTCTCTGAATTAGTTTTTTATGATTTTACGCGTAGGCAGAAGAAGAACATGCCTGGCTAGGAGACCTTGTAGCGGAGCAGCAAGGACAGGGGAGAATAAGACTTTTGGGGTACTGGGGGAGGGGGAGACACTCGGTTAAAGGAGAACCATACTAAGCCAGGCAGCTGCTTAAAAAAAACACTGGTACATTTATAAATCACAGCATTGAGCTTTACAAATGTGCTTGATGCTTTGCTTTTTCAGTACTTCAAAGCAAGTAAAGCCCTATTCATTTCAATGAAAAGGGGAAAAGAAGTTTTAGAAGGAGCCAAAGGTGGTACTCCTTGGGGCACCACAGACTGCGCACCTTAGCCTGCCTTTTATGAATTATAAGTAAAATGTAGAGTGCAGTGTGGAGTAAGTAGTGTGCTGTCCAGCGAGTGGGTAGTGGTATCCACCGTGATCAATTGGCCTATTGAAAGTACAGTTATATTTAAAATGATATTAAACAGAAAAAACACAAATGTGTTATGTTGCCTCTTCAGTTCCTAGATGTGGTGGCTGCATTTTTTCTCTTTTTCTCCTTTATTTTCACATGGTGATCCAGTCCGTAAGTATGTTATTTTTCAACTCCCTTTAACAGACTTAAGCCTCGTACACACGATGCGACGATCGTACGACCGAACGGCCCAAATCGTATGTCGGCTGTTGTGTCTCGCATACTGACGTGCACTAAGCGATCGTACAACCAAGCCGAACGTAGTGACATGTTACGAGTGTATAAAGAGGAAGTTCAGGTGCATGTAATTTGTGAATTAGGAACGAATGGACACTTCCGGCCGTTCCTGAATTCTGAGCATGCGTGTTTTGCACAGTACAACTTGTTGGATCAATTTCTCTGCACACACGATACAACGGTCGTACGACCGCTTGTTGGTAAAATCAAAGTTTTCTAGTCTGCTCATCCAGCCACAGTTGTACGACCATCATACGTCGTCTATTCTAATCGCACATACTAACAGTCGGATGATTGTACAACAAGCGGTCGTACGACCGTTTTCATACGATCGTCACATCGTGTGTACGAGGCTTAAGCTGTCAAGCAAAAGTTGAAGTTAGAGGGTTGAGGGTCCTTACAATCATCAGCTTTTATTCATTTATGTAAAATCATTATCCAAAAAAAAAAAAAAGCTGAGAGGGCTGACATCTTCCCCCGGCCTTTCTTCCAGGAGCATGGCAGTTCCGGGAAGAATCTCTGAAGGTTTGGCATGGTATGCCAGACCTTCAGAGCGCATGCACCAAGGACATCAGCAGCTGCATGCAGGGTAAATATCTCCTAAACGGTGCACGTTTATGAGAGGATCATTTTACCTACAGGTAAGCCTATAAAAAGCAACAGTGGGCTTTACTACCGTTTTAACTAGTGTTAGCTGGCGTTCGACTTTAATAGTCAAGTCCATCTAAATCTGCTAGTCTATCTAATGCTCTGTACACACAATACAACGGTCGTATGAGCGCTTGTTGGTACAACCAAGTTTTGTAGTCTGCTCATACAACTCCCCTTGTACGACTGTCGTATGTTCGGCTGTTCTAATCGCGCATACGAACAATCTATTTCACATACAACGGTCGTTCATACGACCTGTTGTATACGATCGTCGTCCCGTGTGTACGAGGCTTTACACTACTCTCTCCATAGACTGACAGTTCTGCTGTCCCAAGGGGTTTCTGTTGCTCCTCCATTCAGAGTGGGGACACTCTAATACAGGAAGTGTGTTACTGGGTGGATCACCAGGTAAAATCAAAAGAAAAAAGCCTAAAAAAGAAAACTAATGTGATCACATTTAAAAGAGAAGCACAAGGTTTCCAAGAAGAAAAAAAAAATCATATACTCACTTAGGTGCATTCAGCATCGATCCAATTCTGCATCTGTCCCCTACCGCCTCTGTACTGAGAAATCAAAAACTGCTGATTGCTCAGTTCTCCCCTCTGCTCTGAGCAGAGAGCCATGACTGTCAGTCACCGGCTCTCTGCTCTGCCCCTCCAGTGCTCACTGGGAAAGGGAGGGAGCAGCAGAGAGGCTGAGCCAGTTGCGGGTCCAAGCATCTGGGTGGATCCCCACTGTAAAGTCAGGATCTTTCCACAGCCTGGACCAGCTGAATGATGTCTGCTGACTGCGGGCTTTAGCCCGTTGTCAGCTGAAAACGGGTCACAAGAGTTCAGAATGAAGTGCATTCCTGTGATCCATAGAAGAAGTATAGCCAAAAAAGCTTTGGCCCTACTTCACCTTTAAAAATAAAAAAAAATGTCAGGTTTAATACAGCTTTAAGTAAAATAAATTGGCAGCTGCAAGCCTTCAGAAGTCTTGACTCCTTTCAGCAGACATGTAAAAATGGAAAGAGTTGTAAACTCATTTTCCCTGGATGAAATGGTTGATTTCCACAATGGACCTGCTGTATAATGTTCTCCTCTCTGCTGTGTGTATCCATTAACAGTAAAGTGTATCTCTTCTAGAGCGGGTCTCTACAGACAAGCTGACCATTCTCGGGGGGTTATTTACTTACTAAGAGTAATTGTGTAGAAGAGTGGCCATTCATTTGCTTTCTAATTTGCATTGGCTTGATCACTTCTTTTTACTGATTGGCAGATGTGGCCTGTACTATTAGTACTTAATAGTAGCACAGAATGTAATGTACAGTATCAGGAATGGATCAGCTGACTAGTACAGAGAATCCAGCTCTTGTCACCTCTACCCATGTAAAGCTTTATTTTACTTCCAACCAGAAATTGAGATACTCCATCATTACGTGATTCTGGCATGCAGAGCATCATGGGAGATGTCATTTAGGAAAAAGTGGAGTACTACCAAAGCTTGTTCATCTTAAAGGCACAGTCAATCCCCAGGACCGTACATACCAAACTGACCTCTGTGAGTGTGTGTGATGGGGCTTCTTCTGTGTCTATGGTAAAGATATTAGATTGCAAGCTCTGTTTCAAAGAAAAAAGACCAAGTGGTCCATCGAGTCTCTCCCACTTTTTTATTTTATTTTATTTTTATTTTTTTTCCTTTTTTGTCTAAGTACAGTATAGATTTACTGTCTAAAGCAATGTGTAATATTAATTCTATATAGCATAAAGGATATCTTGTATTCTTTCTACTATACAATTGTAGTTTTATATTTTTTGCCCCCTCTCATCTCATTTCTTCTAAATTGCAGACCACGCTTTATTTAGCATAATGCCATACCTTACTAAAGTTTTTTTCTGCCACTACATAAAAATCCATAATTGTGCATTAAAATCCCATGCAATTTTAGTTAGTTAACACTTGTCTTGCCCAGGATCTGTCACTGCCCAGGCTGGATTGGAATCCCTGTGTGTGATCTATGGCTGGCCGGTGAGGAGTTAAGTCTGCCTGGTGCATTGTGGAGTGGGTGTCAGAGAGAGGCTGGACCGCTCCTCCCTGGTTTGCTTTCAGAAAGCAGCTGCCTTGTGCTGGCTCTTCTCTATGATTGTATCACTGCACCTCTCTCTTCTTTCCCAATTCTTTTACATTTTCTTATTTTTTTTTTTAATCACAATCTAAAGACTCTTTGTATGACCTCCTGCTTGTACGGCATCTCCAGCAGCGACTGACACAACTCTGGAGTCCTGATATGGAATGGTATGTTTAAGATGACTCTTTCCGCTGTAACATAGTAGTTCTAGATTGCTGATCTCTATCTTGTTTTTTTTTTTTTTTAGCTTTATTCAGTTGTAAGACATAAACCAGAATGCAACATGTAAATCTTTTTCACGCTGTTACACTGAAGAATTAGTGTGCTAATGTATTGGCAAAGCTGAGATTAGCCGCCGCCTGCATATAAGAAGCCTTGCACTAAAAACAGATTAATTGAAGCTGTCCCTTTGCTCATGCGATTGTTATGTCTGGGTGTTTTCATCCAGCTGGAATCTAAGATGGAAATTCTGGAGAAGGCAGCCTTAGAAGGCAGAGCTATGTACATTTCTCATTTTCCTAACACCAGCCTTCACAATCCCTTCCCTGCTTTCCCCATCATTGCTGATCTCAGACACAGGCTGCTATTTGATCTCCACTCCGGCATCCTTTAAGTGATGCTTTGGTCAGTCTAATTCTGGTCATTAGAGAAAGTAAAAGAAGGACCATCTGTGCAGCTCCTTGCCTGATTCTCCACATTCCATCTTGGATGAAATAATAAAAGTCAAAAGGGCATTAGGATGAGATGAACGTAAAGTCGCGTCTTTTTGTAATAGGTGTGTCTGCTCCTCCCTTGTCACTCCCGTCCCAAATGGAGGCTTGACATCTGAAGGGCGCTGATAGCTCCTTTATATGTTTTTACTCACTATGCATGTATAGATGAAGAAGTAAAATAATGTATTTTTATTGAGTTTCTAAGAAACAGATGTCTTTTCAATCCAGATGGTACACTTTTAGGACCTGTTACTCAGCCAGGATGTATTGGCCATTGATTTATAGGGTTTTCTGGTTTCTTTTACATTATGCTTTTGTTCATTTGGATGGAGCTTATTGTAGTGTAAAAATCTGAAAGATACGGTAATCTAAGGTTTCATGGGAAAACCTAAGGCCTGGTCTCGAATATTCTGTGTCACGCTCATGCTCAGAGGCCTTTGACATACCTCCTGGTACAGCAAAATAAGGAACTCAGAGAAGCAGTATTTCAATAGGAGGTTTTATCTCCATGGCGACTGTTTCCTCTGGGTACCTGAAGCCTTCCAAGACTTATCCTACGTGTATAGCTCTGTAACCCTTACACTACCCTCACAGTGTAGCTGCTTTTCTTGGTCTATAGATCTACCAACATTCACTTTACGATGGTGAAAATCAGATTTTTTTTTGTGTTTATTTCAATTACCTAGTAAAGGAAAAAGGCTTTATTGCATCATATCAATGTTCATCATGATGCTCTATTTTCTATTTTGGAAATGTATAATGGTTTGATTGTTACACATATAGGCATGTATGCTTTTTATCTGGTGGTCTGATTACCTTTCTTAAGTCTCTTTCATTACTCTCTCTCTGCTTCTACATATTCATCCCTCTGTTGCTATAGTGTCATGTCATTTATTAGCTAATCCTTATTTTAAGAGCTGGAGAACATATAGAGACCTTCAATGCTGGCAGGTTAAATGACTTCTGTGGGCGAAGTCTGAGGCCTACACTTGCCACCATCAATTCTATTTCAGCAGGTCACATATCATCTGGCCTACTGACTTTTTCCCTTTACAGAAATGATAACTCTAAGAATCAAATAAAATGAGTGATTATAAAATCATGCTACATGGAATATACTATCTATATGTACATATATATAGATAGATAGATAGATAGATAGATAGATAGATAGATAGATAGATATAGAGAGAGATAGATAATATAGATATAGATTATATATTAATTAATTTGAAGTCAGATCTAGGTTTTCAGTGGATTATTCAGATCTCACTGAATTAAGATTTTTAGACATTGGAAAGGTAACATTTAACAGATGTGGGTTTTTTTGGCATTCTTAGGTGGTGTTAACTTTGCTATAATAAAAATAAAAACTATGTAAAAAAACTCTATAAATCAATTTATATATATATATATATATATATATATATAGCCTTGAGAAAGGTGGGCTATGACTTGCCGAAACCCCGGTGCAATAAATTATTATACTGGCCTTGTTCAGCTATAGAAGCTCTTTGATTGCCTTCTATACCTGTAGTGAAAGGAAGAAAGAGAGGGGAAGAGAGGAAGAAAGAGAGGGGAAGAGAGAGAGAAAGAAAGAGAGGGGAAGAGAGGAAGAAAGAAAGAGAGGGGAAGAGAGGAAGAAAGAAAGAGAGGGGAACAGAGGAAGAAAGAAAGAGAAAGGAAGAAAGAAAGAGAGAGGAAGAAAGAAAGAGAGGGGAAGAGAGAGAGAAAGAAAGAAAGAAAGAAGGAGACAAGG
>BLSH010413237.1:587038-649206 GCA_018402905.1 Glandirana rugosa | reverse complement strand
AGTGAAAGGAAGAAAGAGAGGGGAAGAGAGGAAGAAAGAGAGGGGAAGAGAGAGAGAAAGAAAGAGAGGGGAAGAGAGGAAGAAAGAAAGAGAGGGGAACAGAGGAAGAAAGAAAGAGAGGGGAACAGAGGAAGAAAGAAAGAGAAAGGAAGAAAGAAAGAGAGAGGAAGAAAGAAAGAGAGGGGAAGAGAGGAAGGAAGAAAGAGAGAGGAAGAAAGAAAGAGAGGGGAAGAAAGAAAGAGAGGGGAAGAAAGAAAGAGAGGGGAAGAAAGAAAGAGAGAGGAAGAAAGAAAGAGAGGGGAAGAGAGGAAGGAAGAAAGAGAGGGGAAGAGAGGAAGAAAGAAAGAGAGAGGAAGAGAGGAAGAAAGAAAGAGAGAGGAAGAAAGAAAGAGAGGGGAAGAGAGGAAGGAAGAAAGAAAGAGAGGGGAAGAGAGAGAGAAGGAAAGAGAGGAATAAAGAAAGAGAGGGAAAGAGAGGAAGAAAGAAAGAAAGGGGAAGAGAGGAAGAAAGAAAGAGAGGGGAAGAGAGAAAGAAAGAAAGAGAGGGGAAGAGAGGAAGAAAGAAAGAGGGGAAGAGAGAGCGAAAGAGAGATGTAAGTAGATAGATAGATTAAAAGATACATAAACATTACATTTTGTATATTTTATGTCACTTATAAAAAAGATAAAATAATAGGTGAATTCCATTACTACCAAATACAACCATTGAAACAACTTCGTTGTTAAAGCCTACAACGCAGAATAGCGTATATGTCATTTGTTGCTCATCTGTGTTAATGTAAAATTCACAATGTCTTATGGGGTCTAAAGTAAATGTATTGCATTACAAAACACAGTCACTTTTCTCATAGTAATCACGATTATCAGTTTTGCTGAATATGAGGTGGAGAGGAAGGGAGTCATCGGCATCACCCAATGTGCTGTCAAGGAGGATACATCAGCAAAAGTCCCCTTAATGAGGAGGTGGGGGAGGAAAAAAGGGAGCATCACGGTGTCAGTAACTATAACAAAATGACCAAGAGCAGGCTGAGAGGAAGAATTGACATTGGAAGCCTGATAGGGGAGTTGTACAGACCCATTCATCACAGAGAGATATTGTTGGTTTGGGAGGGGCTGGTCGTGACACACATACACACGCACTCACACTGCGGCAAAGGCTGCAGCTGATTCCTACAAGCTGTCTGCTGCAGAGCAAGCCATTTTACCTTTAATAAGATATCTATTTTCACTGTATCGACATGTCAAGTGCTTTTCCCAACAACAAATGCCTCTGTTGCAAGCCTTGCAGTTGAGGGAGGATGGATTATTTTACAAGCATTTGTCATCATTATTGAAGCATACCTATACCTTTGTATGGGATAAAACACATTCCTAACAATGTGGTGACCCCCAAAGCTTGATTCTGGGGCCTCATTTGGCATCTCAACCCAAGGTCATGGTTTCCTTTCTCGAAGAAAGTGTGTATGTAAACATAATGTTCACATTTCAACAGGCCACAGTCTACGTGTACAATCATGGACAGATAAACGGGCAGAGGAGGGGATACATTCACATGAGAACAGACTGATAGCTTTTACACAAGTCACCATTGTAGTGGTCACAGATGGCTTTAGAAAGCCTAACAGCAGAACTACAGTCTGTATAAAAGCAGTATATTGTTTAAAATGGACAGATGTTAAAATGAATAATCCCATATAATTAGCAAATCATTTCCCTAATTTTCTTGAAATGGTGGAATATTTTAGCAACTCTCCAATATCAGGTTCCTTCATAAACTATGCACCTTCCCCATACCATGATGACTAAGAGCTCAGATCATTAAAAGCAGAGCAGCAATAATCCAGAGCATTTTGGGATTTTTATCTGTGAAGTTCTGTGAAAAAGGAATATTTGCTCACAAGACCAAAACTTTAAATGACGGCATATGCGCCTGTTAGTTAGAAGCATGAAGGCCACTTTTCAAATAATACTGTAGGTTAAAGAATGTCGATTTTCATCATTACAAAACGGTGCTTAATGGAGATCTTATAGAGGCTGACTGCTCCAGTAGAGGATTGAAACTTCCCTAGAATTTTGTTTGTTGTTTACATGCCCTTAGGATACAATTACATAACTAAGTAATTACATACAGTATCTACTAATCTAGAGCTGTATAGAGTTCTAAGCTATTTAGGAAGCCTGGCTTCTGTATGTTACTTTCTACCTAGATCCAGCACACCATGTAATAAAAGAACAAGAAAAGTGCTGTAGAAGATGATGATAATAATAATATACAGTATCTAACAAAAGTGAGTACACCCCTCACATATTTGTAAATATTTTATTATATCTTTTCATGTGACAACACTAAATAAATTACACTTTCCTACAATGTAAAGTAGTGAGTGTACAGCTTGTATAACAGTGTAAATTTGTTGCTCAAAATAATTCAACACACAACCATTAATGTCTAAGCCGCTGGCAACAAAAGTGAGTACACCCCTAAGTGAAAATGTCCAAATTGAGCCCAAAGTGTCAATATTTTGTGTGGCCACCATTATTTTCCAGCACTGCCTTAACCCTCTTGGGCATGGAGTCACCAGAGCTTCAGAGGTTGCCACTGAAGTCCTCTTCCACTACTCCATGATGACATCACGGAGCTGGTGAATGTTAGAGACCTTGGGCTCCTCCACCTTCCATTTGAGGATGCCCCACAGATGCTCAATAGGGTTTAGGTCTGGAGACATGCTTGACCGGTCCATCACCTTTACCCTCAGCTTCTTTAGCAAGGCAGCAGTTGTCTTGGTGATGTGTTTGGGGTCCTTATCATGTTGGAATACTGCCCTGCGGCCCAGTCTCCAAAGGGAGGGGATCATGCTCTGCTTCATTATGCCACAGTGCCCCAGTGCCAGCAGCACTCATGCAGCCCCAGGCCATGACACTCCCACCACCATGCTTGACTGTAGGCAAGACACACTTGTATTTGTACTCCTCACCTGGTTGCCACCACACACGCTTGACACCATCTGATGCAAATAAGTTTATCTTGATCTCATCAGACCACAGAACATGTTTCCAGTAATCCATGTCCTTAGTCTACTTGTCTTCAGCAAATTATTTGTGGGCTTTCTTGTACATCATCTTTAGAAGAGGCTTCTTTCTGGGACGACAGCCACGCAGACCAATTTGATACAGTGTGCTGTGTATGGTCTGAGTACTGACAGGCTGACCCCCATCCCTTCAACCTCTGCAGCAATGCTGGCAGCACTCATACGTCTATTTTCCAAAGGCAACCTCTGGATATGACGCTGAGCATGTGCACTCAACTTCTTTGGTTGGCCATGGTGAGGCCTGTTCTGAGTGGAACCTGTCCTGTTAAACCACTGTATGGTCTTGGCCACTGTGCTGAAGCTCAGTGTCAGGGTCTTGGCAGTCTTCTTATAGCCTAGGTCATCTTTATGTAGAGCAGCAATTATTTTTTTCATATCCTCAGAGAGTTATTTGCCACGAGGTGCCATGTTGACCACTATGAAAGAGTGAGAGCAATAACACCAAATTTAACACACTTCCCCCCCATTCACACCTGAGACCTTGTAGCACTAACAAGTCACATGACACCGGGGAGGGAAAATGGCTAATTGGGCCCAATTTGGACACGTTCGCTTAGGGGTGTACTCACTTTTGTTGCCTGCAGTTTAGACATTAATGGCTGAGTGTTTAGTTATTTTGAGGGGACAGCAAATTGACACTGTTATACAAGCTGTACACTCACTACTTTACATTGTGCAAAGTGTCATTTCTTCAGTGTTGTCACATGAAAAGATAGAATAAAATATTTACAAACAATGTGTGGGGTGTACTCACTTTTGTGAGATACTGTAGCATACCAAGTGCCCCATACTTCAAAAATATCTGAAAATCCAACCAGTTGGCATTTTCCATTTATTTTCTAACCTGAACTGTAAAACCATCAGTTGGGATTAGGGCTGGGACAAGGGGTGGGCAGGAAGGGCAGCTGCCCTGGGGGCAATAGTTTACTCTAGGGACGGGGGCATCTTCCTTCTGTTACAAGGCTGACAGTAGTGACAGCAACATCACTACTCCTGTCAGCCCAGTAAGAGAAAGAGAGAGCCGGGAAGCGGTGCAGTCTGTGTTTTCTCTCCCCTCCTCCTTTCTGCCAGTGCAGCACTCCTGTATTCAGTAGCCAGTAACAGTTATCACAGACACACATGAGAAAGGAGGGGAGTGAGAGAGCACGGTCCACATCCGAGTGTAGAAGTGTCCAGGAAAGAGTCGGGAAAGAAGAAGAGAGGCAGGCGGAGGCAGGGATGTTCTCTTTCTCTCCCTCCAGCTCCTCCCTCCCGCCAGTGCAGTGCTCCTGTAGCCTGTAAACACACCTGACAGGTTCTGCATGCCGGTGCCCTGACAGCTTGGGACAGTTTCTTCTGTAATCTTACACCTCCCAGCCACCTCCTCCCCACACTGGGGGCGCAGTTTTGCATCTTTTCCCTGGATACTGGATGACCTTGTCCCAGCACTGGTTGGGATACAAACAGCAGCTATGGACAATACATTTTAACATATAATTTGTAATAATTGCATTATAAATACAGTTTTTAATAATATCATTATTTCCTTTATTTTGTCATTTTTCCTCTTTCCCTAATGGATTCCCAGAATATTTCCCAATGCCTGTAAAAATCCTATTTTTTGTTTTGAGTCTGCTAATATCATTGACTATAGTACTTTTTCTGGGGTCTGTAAACCACAAGATCATATTGCACCTTGACCTCTTGCGCTTTATTTTAGGACAGCTTATCTCTCAACAAAGAAAATGTATACAATTGACAGTCCCAAATCTCAGCTCTGAACAGATATAAGGTCTCCCACAGACCTACGTGGGCAGTCAGGTGTGCATGGCAGATCTGATTGCCTTTGCACCAGAATTAGCTTCTACATTGCTCAGATCAAGCACTGTGTTTGTTGCTATGGAAAGGAAAAAGGGGGAAGGGAAGTGGTAGTGTCAGATACTGCTGGAGCCGCTTATTTCAGCAGAGACAGTTGTTTCCACAGACAGTGCCCATTGGGTAACTGATTGGGTTACTGACATGTAATGTCTGAGTACGCTAAAAATGCATAGGCTCCATGACTTGTTACAGGTCATACAAAAGCCTGTAAGAGGAATGCAAAGCCCTGTTTGCCTACAAAGAATGTATAGTAGTGATTTTGAAAAGCTTGGGGGGGCTATTGAATATTCTTTCACCACTTTCGATAGCTGACAACTAGGTGTGTTAATAAAGTTTTGAATTTTGAATGCACCATTCCCTCATATACTGAAGACTGATCTGTCCCCTTAAAACCAGTGACATCATAAACACATGAACTTTTCTATTACAAATAATAACTAATACCTCATGAGAGTCATCTCTGAATTTAATTAAAGGAGAAGTACAGCCAAAGCTTGTTTGTCTGTACTTCTCCAGTGGATCACAGGAGTGTAGTTCGTTCTGCACTCCTGTGACCTGTTTTCAGCAGACAGTGAGCTGAAGCCTGCTGTCAGCTGACATCTCAGAACCATTCCAGGCTCTGGCAAGATCGTGAAAATGAAGCTGGGATCCACCTACATGCCTGGCCCGGTACCCGGCTCAGCCTCTCAATGAGCCACTGAGAGCCTGAGCCGGCTGCTCCCGCCCTCTCCACAGCCCAGCGCTCCAGTGAGCATAGCAGAGAGCTGCTAACTGCTCAGGGAGCCCTGAGAACTGAGCGATTGGCAGTGTTTGATCTCTCTAAAGCCCGCTGTCAGCTGATATCACTCAGCTGGTCCAGGCTGGGGAAAGATCCTAACTTTACAGCGGGGATCCACCCAGATGCTTAGACCCACAGCCAGCACAGCCTCTCAGCTGCACTGCTGGCAGACTAAGCCAGCTGCTCCCTCCCTTTCCTAGCCTGGCGCTCAAGTGAGCGCTGGAGGAGCAGAGCTGAGAGCCGGTGACTGACAGTCATGGCTCTCTGCTCAGAGCAGAGGGGAGAACTGAGTGATCAGCGGTATTTGATCGCTTAGTTATCAGTGTTAGAGTCGGTAGGGGACAGGTGCCGCATCGGACCAATGCTGCATTCACCTAGGTAAGTATGATTCTAAAAAAAAAAAGAAACCGCATACTTCTCTTTTAACAGGTATAAAACACATCACAGTTATTCAGATAGTAGTAGTGTAAAAAGGTTCCTTTGCAATGCCTCTTCCTAGCATATACTGTACCTACCTTCCATTTGCTCCCACATTGCTCCGTTCGGCTGATGGAAAGCAGAGGAATGCTCCATGTAAACTACAAATCACCGGAGTACACAGGGCTATAGACTCTCTGTGTGTCAGTGCTTGTTGGTCCGTTATTGTCATGTGGAGTCATTAACATGCTTCTATATATCCAGAAAAAACCTAGGTACTTCCTTCAGCACTTATTGGAGTACCCAGTGGCAGGGAATAAAGGAAAGATATGTATTTTTGAGGAGAGAGGGTTAAAGGAAACGAATTGCATTGACTTAAATAAGCAAACCACATGTGGCCATACATGGATAGCCAGGAGACTGAACGAAAAAAAACCCAACATACTCCTCCATCCACACGAATGAGGAACCCACCTGGGACATTGTATCCTGACAGCAGGACCCGCAGTTTTCAGAATATACTAATCAATAGCTTTGGCCACCGATCGCTAAATGTTTTCTGTCATGCCCCTTGGAAGAAAAAACTTTCTTCTGTCAAGCCAGAAGAGCCACACACTGATCGAAATTTGGTCGGTCCCCACATTCAACCAAATTTTGATCAGTGTATGACCAGCTTTAATGGGGAACATCACTCTGTTTGTCTGCCCCGCCCTCCCCCCTTACATGTGTTGATGGCTTGTCTTCAGTTCACATACTTACCTGTCCAGTAGATCCAGCGTTGTCCTGCTATGATCCATTGTTCAGATGGCAAAGCTGCCACCATCTTGGTCCTCTTCAGTGATTTAAGCCCCGTACACACGGGACGACGATCGCACCTACGATCATGTCAGATGGTATGTTGGCTGTTGTATGTAGCATACTGACTGCACTATACGATCGTACGACCGCAGAAGAACGTTCAGGTGCACGTAATTAGCATCCGGCCGTTCCTGACTTCTGAGCATGCGTGTTTTGCACAATACAACTTGTTGTATCAACTGCTCTGTACACACGATACAACGGTCGTATGACCGCTTGTTGGTACGACAAAGTTTTATAGTCTGCTCATACAACTCCCTTGTACGACCATCGTATGTTCGACTGTTCAAAACGCGCATACGAACGATCAATATCGCATACAACGGTTGTTAGTATGACCTGTTGTATGCGATCGTCGTCCCGTGTGTGCGAGGCTTTAGTGACCTTATTTTCAGCTAAGCAAGAGTGGCAATGGGGGGGAGGGCAGGTGGATTTGACCTGAAAAAAACATTTTTAAAAAGTAAGCAGCCAAAAAAAAAGAATATTGCAGTCTATGTTGCGGGGGTGGGGAGTAGCGACCTAAAGCCGACCATATACGGATCAAAATTAGACTGGTACAGCAGGGACTAGCCAAGATTCAATCCATCTATGGGCAGGTTGATTGTACCCCCCACCAACAGAACACAATAGTGCTGCAGGAGGCAGAAGGAAAGAAAATGTAATCATCCATAGCCTGCTTTAGAAAGCTCAGGGAAGGGAAGGTTCACTTTACAGAATTACTACCATAGTTGCAATCATTTTACCATTTCCAGGGAAAGCTTGCTGCTGCGCTTATACATGCAAGATGTCAACGGTGATATAAGACCAAAGTTGACAACAATCCAAGTGGTATTTAAATTGAACTCAATAAATCTTATAGCCATGTAAGCAGTCATACTCAGTAAGTAATAGGTTTAATGTATTGTATGATAACAAGTAATGAGGCCAAATGTTATTTTAAAAGCAGAATTTTCACTGCTCACCCCGGGCCAGAAATAGCCATACATGTTGGCTTGGGAGAGGGACCTCAATGTTGCAGCTGATCTGGACTCCTGGTCATCTAGATTTCAGATCTCCTATAAGGGTGTCCTGAATGTTTCATCGATAGAAGCTAGTCTTAAGGTTCTGACCACATGATATTTGGTCCCCACTCGCCTAGCCAGGATGTATACTACGACTTCTGCAGAATGTTACCGAAATTGCAAATGTAGGGGTTCTATGTTGCATATGTGGTGGGAGTGTTTTTAAAGCTCAAAAAGATTACTGGGTTGTCCATTAATCAACAACCCAGTTTAGCGTTGCTTAATGAGCTCCCATCTGGGTGGCTTCATCCTTTAAAGTGTCTGGTATATTTTGTTTTATTAGCTGCTAAGACTGTTTGTTATAGCAGGAGCATGAAAGACACCCTCAATATCATTTAGAAGGTTGAAACATAACATTTTGTGGATTATGATTCATGAAAAGATTGCAAGCATTATCAATGACCGTCAGACCTTCTTTGAACGCACCTGGGAACCATGGACAATGTATCTCCACGTTCCTCTCTCCCAGATCGCCACTGTGGGAAGGTCTCCATGTTCCTCCACCCCTGCCTTGTCCCCTTCCTCAACCTAGATCTTCCTTTTGTCTCTGGGTTCTCACTCCCACTATGACCTCTTTTTCTTCTTCTCCTCTCTCTTTTATTTTTTCTTTTATTCTTTGCGTTTTTTTTTAATTTTTCCTGCCTTATCATGTGAATTGGGCCTGCAAATGCCAGTAGTTTTATTTCTGTGCAACTATGGGTACCTGTTGAGCCCTTCCCCATACAATAATATCCCTAAGACAATACCTTCTCAGACCAGCTTTTTTTATTATAAGTTATGCTTATGCAACTATACTTGTTACCGAGTCTTATTATAGGGGTGTGATTTCATAATATGATAACATGATTGATATTAAGCTCTGATGATTCATTCTCTGCAGTTCCACATTGGTATTTTCCTACATGGCACTGCGATGCCTACTTGTTGTTGTTAATATTTTGCTATATTTTGAGTGTCGGTTCACACAAGGGCGATATGGCAGGCGACTGCCTGACAAGTCGCGCTCCATGCAGTACAATGGAACCATTCTAATAGCAGCGACTCAAGTTGCTCCGACTTAGAAAAAGCTTCCTATACCTTTTAGGGTCGACTTCGGAGCTGCTTGCATTGACTTTTGTTATAGTCCTTTGCAGGCCGTGCTGATGTCGCGATGTATGGGGCGGCTTCAGAGTCGCACAACTTTGAAGCCGCCCCTGCGTGAACCGGCGCTGAAAGTAAAAACAGAATTTTATTGCTCACGTGGCTATAACTGAAAGGCAGGGACATTTGTGCTAGCCATACATGGCTCGAATTTGAGCACCACCTGTCTCCACAAAAGTTGACTGAAAAATTGAAGGAGCCAGGTGGAAAGTTGTCAGCCAAACAGTGACTGCATCCAATCAGATGCAGATACTGTTCCAGTATTCTGACAACCATAGGTGTTGTGGCTGCCTGATTACAATAGCCAGCAGGGGAGATTCATCCATCCACACTATTTAGTGTGGCTGGGGGAGAATTGACTTATTCCTCTTGTTCAGCCTATGTAAATCTAAATATGTATGTCTAGTTGTACAGAGACAGATGTTAACTTTGATTTTGGGAATTAGATCAATAGGTGAGATATATTGCTATTAGTTTTTTTTAATCATTATTATCCTCATTTACTAGGCAGTGCTGCTATTTAGTATGTAAAAATAATTCTCGCTAAAATAATGGTGACGTCACTTACCTGTGACATGCCTGGACAGTGTCAGTGGTGCAGTACTCTCAAAACAGAGATTCTTTTCAGGGTGCTATGGATTACCATATCTTCACACATGACATCCTGCGCACCACCCATCTAAAACCACCTTAAATATATCATTTGCTAAAGGAATATACTTTAATATAGTGTAGAGTATATTATAACACTATATACAGTATATGCTCACTGGCCACTATATTGGGTACATTTGTTCAATTGCTTGGTAACGGAAATTGCTAATCAGCCAATCACATGGCAGCAACTTAATGCATTTAGGCATCTAGACATGGTGAAGATGACTTGCTGAAGTTCAAATGAGCATCAGAATGGGGAAGAAAGGGGATTTAAATGACGTTGAACGTGCCATGGTTGTTGGTGCCAGATGGGCTGGACTAAGTATTTCAAAAACTTTTGATCTACTGGGATTTTCATGCACAACCATCTCTAGGGTTTACAGAGAAAAAGAGAAAATATCCAGTGAGCGGCAGTTGTGTGGACGAAAATGCCTTTTTGATGTCAGAGGAGAATGGGCAGACTGGTTTGAGATGATAGAAAGGCAACAGTAACTTGAACCTTGAAGCAGATGGGCTATAGCAGCAGAAAATCCCACCGGGTGCCACTCCTGTCAGCTAAGAACAGGAAACTGAGGCTACGATTCGCACAGGCTCACCAAAATCGAACAATAGAAGAATGGAAAATGTTGCCAGATCTGATGAGCCTCGATTGCAGCTGAGACATTCAGATTGTAGGATCAGAATTTGGAGTAAACATTTGGAGTAAAAAAGCATGGATCCATCCTGCCTTGTATCAATGGTTCAGGCTGGTGGTGTGATGGTGTGGGGGGATATTTTCTTGGCACACTTTGGGCCCCTTAGTACCAATTGAGCATCGTTTAAAGGCCACGGCCTACCTGAGTATTGTTGCTGACCATGTCCATCCCTTTATGACTACAGTGCCCCCATCTTCTGATGGCTCCTTCCAGCAGGATAATGCACCACGTTACAGAGCTCAAATCATCTCACCACTGGACACTGTACTCCAATGGTCTCTCCAGTCACCTAATGTCATCCAATAGAGCACCTTTGGGATGCGATGGAACGCAAGATTTGCATCATGGATGTGCAGACAACAAATCTGCAGCAACTGCGCGATGCTATTATGCTACGAACCAAAATGTCCGGGGAATGTTTCCAACACCTTGTTGAATCTATGCCACAACGAATTAAGGCCGTTCTAAAGGCAAAAGGGGGTCCAACCCGGTACTAGCACGGTGTACCTAATAAAGTGGCTGGTGAGTGTATATATATATATATATATATATAAATATATATATATATATATATATATATATATATATATATAAAATTATCCTGGGGTAAAGGGTTCACTTTAACTCTGCAATCATGTAAGTGTGAATATTTTCGAAATGATGGATTTTGGCTTGCAGATGATTGGTTAATTGAAGCTTCATTTTATTCCTTTTTCTTCAGTCTATTAGTACATGAACACCACGGTATATGTATAAGTCCCCGTTCACATTGGGCCGATTTGGCATGCGATGTGACTGGTAAATCGCATGCCAAATCAGCGGCTAATGCCAGCAATAGCACCGTCCTACTTTGTGCGGCGTTGCTCCGATTCCCAAAGGTAGTTCCTGTATTACTTTTGGCAACTTCGGCAGTGATTTGAATTAACATCTATGCATGAACCTGCACAGATGTCTGTCAAATTGCCCCCGAAGTCGGACTGCATTGCCGGTTTGAAATCATGTGCGTTCAGCTGAACTCGCACGATTTCTAACCCGCATCAGTGTGAACCTGAGCTGAATTTGAGAAATGTCTTCTCTTTAATCCGGTGTTTTGGAGAGGCGCAACAGCTGCCACTTTTACAAGGCTTGTGCTTCAGTGTAAAAAGCATTGTAAGTATGTAAACTATTTCCCATATACCATTCAGAAAAAGGGTTTTACATTTACATTTTTTTGTTCACTAAATATAATAAGATTCCCTGTGTTATCCTTAATCCTCTATTTTGGACAGGCCACAATGTATGCAGGTGTCAGGACTGAACTGCTATGCATTGATACTGCTGGAGAACTATGAGGTCATTCTGTAGAGCTGAGCTTCCTATGGGCTTGCCCGCTGTGTTTTCGGCCTCTATGCAAAGTTAAGAGGTGGACCGGGAAAGAATTAGACCTCACTAGTATTTGCATGTCTGTGCATTCATTGAAGCAGAGCTTATTTCCAAGTGAATGAGATCTGCCTTGGAACATAATGCATGACATCATTCTAGGCACACAATTAGCCCCATTTAGGCACCATGTCCCACACCCTTTTCTGGATTTCACCCTTCCCAGGGAATGAGTCTGTGGCCAGACGTTATTAAATCCTTATTAACATGTCTGGGAATTATTTGCACCATGAAGACGATCTATAATATTTTCTGCAAATATCTTTACAATTCTATGGCATTTGTACTATTAAATTATATTATTACCCAGATCAGTGTAATAATAAAAGAAGTAACAATGAAAACACTAAAATAGTACTGGCCCAAAACTATAAGTGCCGGCTCACACAAGGGCGACTTGTCATGCAGTACCATGGAACCGTTCTAATAGGAGCTCCGACTTAGAAAAAGGTTCCTGTATTACTTTGGGGTGACTTCAGAGCAACTTGCATTGACTTCTATACAGAAGTCGTTTGCAAGCTGCACAGAAGTCACGCTGTGTGGAGCGGCTTCAAAGCCACAACTTGCATTTGTTTCTGCCTCTAAACACCCCTTAAAGGAGTTGTAAAGGCAGAAGGTTATTAATCTTAATGATGCATTAAGATAAAAACCTTCTGTGTGTAGCAGCCTCCTCAGCCCCCCCTAACTACTTACCTGAACCCCTCTTTCTCCAGCGATGTCCATGAGTGTCTTAGCCATCCAGAACACTCCTCCTGATTGGCTGAGACACAGCAGCGGCACCATTGGCTCCCGCGGTTGTCAATCAAAGTCAGTTAGTCAACCAGGGGAGAGAGGGAGCTGGGCCAGGTCGGGGTTCCATGTTTGAATGGATACACGGAGCTCTGACTCAGCTTGGGTGCCCCTATAGGAAGCTGCTGCCTGTGGGGGCACTGAACAGGAGGGAGAGGCCAGGAGCAACAAAGAGGGACTCGAGAAGAGGAGGATCTGCTCTGTGCAAAACCAACTGCACAGAGAAGGTAAGTATAACATGTTTGTTATTTAAAAAACAAAACAAAAAAAAAAAAAAAGAGACTTTACAATCACTTTAATGTTAGCCTACAGTATGTGTCCATGCACATATAGGCATTTACAAACAGAAAAAACTCACTGCCAGTGCATGCTTGGAGAAAGTGGCCTAGAAGAGCTGACCAAACGACCAGTGTGCATGAGGCCTAATAGTTTCCCTTTAAAGAAGACCACAGTAGGCACAAAGAGTAGAATAGTCCCTGGGTCAGTGGACCCAAGCATTATGTATCAACTACGGGATTACATTATATTTTGTATAAGGTAAAGAAGCATTTCATTTCCATGACTTCTTTGTTCTTACTTGTCCACATTTTGAGTCTATTTTGGTAAAAGAATAATTTAAGCCTTGTTTTATTTAAAGTAGATGTAAACCCCTAATGACATTTAGTTTGCTAATGCATTGCATGTCATAACCAACTACTGTTTGTTTTAGGAAAGTATGTTTTTTACCACTTTCTGTCTGTATGCATGCATTCCAGTTATAGCTGCAAGGCACTTCTAAGGGCAGGTTTGCAGAAGGTGATACCATTGAACCATGCCTACATTTAATGTGTAGGCATGGCACTTGTAGTCTCCATCTAAAGCCCATCTAAACGGGTGATAACGCAAACGCACTATAGGGTTACAGGGACGGTGTGTTGTCACACTATAACAGAAAGTGCCTGAACATGGACACAGAGGTTCACATTTTTATTTAAATGAAAGCTGCAGTTTTAGGGCCCCTTCACTGAGACAATTAGGGACAGATTCCAGCAGCAAGAATCAACAGAATCTTGCGGCATAGATGCTTGGTATATACCAACAGCCAGTGGCATCGGTGGGGGGTGCGGCCTGCACCCAGGAGATACCTGCCAGAGGGGTGACACAAGCGGCGCATCATTCATGTGTGCGGGGCTGAGCCACACTGCACACACTGCAGTTGTCCAAGACAAATTTGAGCTCCGCAGCTGCGCCTATAAATGCCGGCTGCTCAGGTGGCTCAGTCTCATATTATCCCCCAACACACAGCTGCTCTGGATCACAGTGCTGCAGACAAGCAGCGCTGCAGACATTGCCCGGCCCAAGTCTCAGAGTCCTGACCAACTATCACAGGAGGACTGACCAGCAGCAGTGCCGGCCAATTGGAGTAAGAGATCGAGAAACATGTGCACTGCCCAGCAGTATCTCTATGAGAGAGGGAGGGGGCAGGCTGCGGGCGATGTGCATGGCAGCTCTACTGTCCAGGTGGCAGCTCCTTCTAAAGCCCAGACTGCACACCCTCTGCAAGTTATGGCTGCTTTTAGGGCAGCAACCCCTTTGTCCTTACAGTACTTAACTTTGTACCTTGTACATAGAGAACTCTTGAGCCATGAACCCTGTACTTTGCCAGTTTTTGAACTCTGCACCCTGTACACAGTGAACTTTGAACCCTGCCCCTATATACAGTGAACTTTGAACTCTGCACCCTGTACACAGTGAACTTTGAACTCTGCACCCTTTACACAGTGAACTTTGAACTCTGCAGCCTGTACACGGTGAACTTGGAACTCTGCACCCTGTATGTAGCGGCCTTCTGAGCCTTGAGCCTTGTATACAGCAGACTTCTGTACCCTGCCCCCCTGGACATAGCAAAATCCAGAGTCCTTTCCCCTGCACGTACCGCAATCCAGAGTCCTGCCCCCTGTACCTAGCACAATCCAGAGTCCAGCCCCCGTACGTAGCGCAATCCAGAGTCCTGCCCCCTGTACGTATCGCACTCCAGAGTCCTGCCCCCTGTACGTAGCACACTCCAGAGTCCTGCCCCCTGTACATAGTGTACTCCAGAGTCCTGCCCCCTGTACGTAGCACAATCCAGAGTCCTGGCCCCTGTACATAGTGCAAATGAGGTAAAGCTTCACTTTGCAAAGAATACCCAATCACATGCAAGGAAAATAACAAAACTGCATTTTTTCTTGCACATGATTGAATGATGGAAGTCAGCAGAGCTTCTGCTCACTTACTAAGCTCTGGAGTAACTGCACAGTCTATTAGCCTGTAGTAAATCAATCCCAATGTTACATGCTGCTGCCGCCTCTACAAAAGTTTCCAGTGATAAATACCTGTACCTAAAATGTCGTGTTTGCTCTGGCAGCAAAACATTTGGGAGTTTTTGACATGCTTAATTGCATGGAACATGTACATTTGTGTTTATTTTGAGATAAAATGTTGCCACGCACATTCCTTATTGCAATAGAAAGACGTAAAGCAGCATTAATTGGATGTGCAAAGTCCACCACAAACGGATGTAACATAGACATTAAACGTCAGTGAATGATTTGATTTTAGATTCTGGGATCGAGTTTGCTGTGCGCACATCATAAGATTTTTGGTTATCATGCGATGTACGATTTCCATAGTATTTTTCCCTGTTCTTGTTTTTTTATCAGGGCTTTGTGGTTGAATGCTAGCCAACTTGATATCTGTCATACAATTCTGATGGGGAGGTAAAGAGGACCTTGAGGCTGTATGAAAAAAAAAAAAAAGTAAGTAGCTTCAAATACTGTAGCTCAGCCTTTCTCATCCTTTTTACCACCGTGGAAGCCCTAATATAATTTGCAGGTCTCCAGTAACCCTTACTAAAACCAACTCATCGAGGGTCAATAGGAAAAATGCTCCTTTCAATGATGGTCAGTAGGAGGTTTGAACCCCTACAGTGGTGGTCAGAATGCCACCCTTAGAGGCAGCTAGGAAGATCATTGGTATCATCATGCTGGCTCTACCAAGTGACATTGAGCCAGGAACTATGAGGGCCCCTTTAAATAGTAGGTCAAACCGGAAAAGCTCAAGGAACCCCTGGCAATAGCTGGGGGAACCCCAGGGTTCCATGGAACCCTGGTTAAGAACCACTGCTGTAGCTTCAGACTTGTAATAGAAGGACACTTACCTGTTCAAGGATCCAGCGCTGTCCTTACCCAGGTCAATTCTTCACTAGTCTTTGGGTCCCAAAATGTTTACTAATGGAAGCCGGCTGTGACTCACTATGGCATCACATCCAGCTTTCCACTGCGCTTGTAAATGGTCCCACAGCTTTCAGGGACCCAAGCAGCTGTGGGCAAAGGGGAGAGAGATAGGCAATCCAAGCAGAGTGAGCACCTATCAAAACCAGGTACCTGCTCTCCCCCCCAAAAAAATGTATCCAAAAGTTATAGAGGTGGGGGGAAGGAGGCGGATAACAGGAACTTCCCTTTTTGGGCGAAGTTCCGCTTTAGGTTGTTCTTTACAAACACACAATCCTACTGAAAAACAAAAAACAGGCTGTCCTTGGGGGCCATGAAAACAGATATATGTAGGAGTGTAGGTGTTGGAATCACACATGGTGATAATTTTACCTATAACATTAATATTCCCCAAGAGGTGTGACATCACTAATGACCAAATTCGCACACATATAATTATTTCACTTTCATATTAAAACAGATTCAGAGCTTCAGGCATCTGTCCTACATTTTATAAAGCTCCAGACCTCCTTGCAGTTATTTAGCAGTGAATGTTTTACATCTTGCAGCCCCGCAGCACTAACCTGCTTTGCATTAAAATCCAGTAACTCACAAGATTTTCTTAAATAATGGCAGCAAGAAAACAGTGCGCTGTGAGCAGAATATTAACTTAAAAGTCATTGTTTGCATGAATGCTAAAATAAGATCCCAATGTAAAATGAAGTTGGACAACAAATCTTTGTAACTCATCGCCTGCTCCATTTAATATGACTTTGTTGCAGTTGTCAGCACAAGCCCCTTCCAGGCATGTTTAATGTATTTCTATGATTGGATCTCTAAAAATGGTCCTGCTCTGGTTTCTGATTTAGCAAATGTTTAAATAAAACATGACCAAATAAAATAGATGAACACACCGATGTAAACAGCTGCAGTGGATTAGGTCATGAACGGATTTGGAGGTACTTCCTAGTGACAGGCGGTGCTGCAGCTTAGTTACTGCACCCAAGAAAAGAGAAAGCAAAGGCAAATGAATTGGTGTAAAATTACAATTGGTGTTAGAGAGAACAGTTTTTATATACAGATTAGACTTATGCCCAGAGGTTTATCTTAAAGTGGACCTGATCTTAAAAAGTGAATATTTGCTATGTTATGGGGGACATCTAGAATTGTTGATTGTGCCTAAAAAGTACCCTAAGGCACCATGCCTCTGGCTTTTAGTCTCAGGAGATTAGGTGATGTCATTATTGTGCATCTCACTGTTCTCCTTTCTGGAGAGGAAGCTGTATCTGAGGACCTACAATGCAAGAATCTTCCTGCTCTTCATTCGTTCTGTGCATATCGGTTTCTTTAAACACCTGCTTCTGCTTTTTGAATATTTTCCCATCAGTCATTACATTACCAGCAATTGTATGAAGGAGCACCTTAGATATGAAGAAGCAAATCCCTGCCTATACCAAGATTGCCACCCAAACACAGACACATAGTGCAGAACAAGGCATGGGAAGTCAGTCAGTAATTGGACGGGGGGGGCGGGGGTCAGATGCGAGGAGCCTACAGGCAACATTAATGACTATACATATTTGTCCTTCCGAAAACTTCTTTTTGGCACACTTTTCAGTTCTTTAGCTTTTTGGACTACTTTTAGAAAAGTAACATATTACACTTCATGCTTGGAACCAGTGGTCTTCTGGAACCAGGGTTGGTAGGAAGCTGTGGCTTGTAGCTCACAGAAAAAAAAATATGTTAAAGTGTATGTCTAACTAAAGCTTACTTTGGGGATATAGTAGAAAACAGTTAGAACTGCTGTCTATTTTTTAATACAGCCTATGTCCCCACTAGACTGAGTTTCACCCTCTCAGTTTTCCATGGTGACCATTTTCACTGCAGTAGAAAGTGATGAATAATCCTAAATTTTACAGTTGTCATCAGGACAGTCAAAAAGGGAAAATACAGCGAGGAGATTTCCATCCTGAAAAATGTTTACTTGCTTCCTGTTGCATGCCTGGGACAGGAAGTGCAGGGAAATCCCCTAAGTTGGACACAGCAACAACAGCAAAAATTCTCAAATAGGGGTCTGTGGAACCCTAGGAATCCTTCAGCAAGGGATTCTTTGAGCTTTGACTGATTGACCACCTATTTGATGGTTCCTGCATAGGTTCAAGACCAGTGCCACTTAGCAAGCCAGCAGCATGACACCTATTTTTAAATATCTGTAAGGATGGTATTCTGAACACCTCTGTAAGGGCTGCATTCCTCTTACTGGCCACCAATATACAGCATCTCACAAAAGTAAGCACACCCCTCACATTTTTGTAAATATTTTATTATATTTTTTCATGTCACAACACAAAAGAAATGACACCTAGCTACAATGTAAAGTAGTGAGTGTACAGCTTGTATAACAGTGTAAATTTGCTGTCCCTTCAAAATAACTCAACACACAGCCATTAATGTCTAAACCGCTGGCAACAAAAGTGAGTACACCCCTAAGTGAAAATGTCAAAATTGGGCCCAAAGTTTCAATATTTTGTATGGCCACCATTATTTTCCAGCACTGCCTTAACCTTCTTGGGCATGGAGTTCACCAGAGCTTCACAGGTTGCCACTGGAGTCCTCTTCCACTCATGACAACATCACGGAGCTGGTGGATGTTAGAGACCTTGCACCTTCTATTTGAGGATGCCTCACAGATGCATGGAAACATGCTTGGCCAGTCTATCACCTTTACCCTCAGCAGCTTTAGCAAGGCAGTGGTCATCTTGGAGGTGTGTTTGGGGTCATTATGTTGAAATACTACCTTGCGGCCCAGTCTCCGAGGGGAGGGGATCATGCTCTGCTTCAGTGTGTCACAGTACATGTTGACATCATGGTTCCCTTAATAAACTGTAGCTCCCCAGTGCCAGCAGCACTCATGCAGCCCCAGACCATGACACTCCCATCACCATGCTTGACTGTAGGCAACACACACTTGTCTTTGCCACCACACACGCTTGACACCATCTGAACCAAATAAGTTTATCTTGGTCTCATCAGGCCACAGGACACAGTTCCAGACCAGTCATGCAGACCAATTTGAGGCAGTGTGGGACGTATGGTCTGAGCACTGACAGGCTGACCCCCCACCCCTTCATCCTCTGCAGCAATGCTGGCAGCACTTATATGTCTATTTCCCAAAGACAATCTCTGGATATGATGCTGAGCAAATGCACTCAACTTCTTTGGTCAACCATGGCGAGGCCTGTCCTGAGTGGAACCCATCCTGTTAAACCGCTGTATGGCCTTGGCCACCATGCTGCAGCTCAGTTTCAAGATCTTGGCAATATTCTTATAGCCTAGGTCAGTGATGGCAAACCTGGCACCCCAGATGTTTTGGAACTACATTTCCCATGTTGTTCATGCACTGTGCAGCTTAGTTGAGCATGATGGGAAATGTAGTTCCAAAACATCTGGGGTGCCAAGGTTCAAAATCACTGGCCTAGGCCATCTTTATGTAGAGCAACAATTCTTTTTTTTCAGATACTCAGAGAGTTCTTTGCCATGAGGCGCCATGTTGAACCAGTATGAGAGAGTGAGAGTGATAACACCAAATTTAACACACCTACTCCATATTCCCACCTGAGACCTTGTAACACTAACGAGTCACATGACACAGGGGAGGGAAAATCCTGTTATACAAGCTGTACACTCACTACTTTACATTGTAGCAAAGTGTAATTTCTTCAGTGTTGTCACATGAAAAGATAGAATAAAATATTTTTCCTATTGACCCCTGATGAGGTGGTCAATTAGTAAGGGTTCCCTGAGACCTGAAAATTATGTTAGAGGTTCTTCTGGGGTAAAACGTTTGAGAAAGACAGCTATAGACTCTTTGTATGAACTTCCTGTGAATTTGTGCATATTCTAGCGGTGGCTGAAATGAGATAGGTGCATGTTAAGCTTTCAAGCTGTTACTCTATCAAAAGTTATGAGGCCTGAACATAGGATTGTGATGCTCCAAATGCCTCCTGATTGTAAAATCAGGCTTGTGAGATACAGACCATCTCACTCCTAATTAACTAGAAGGGTGATACTATATGTGGACATAGTGGACTTGAAACTTGAACTTGAAATACTGGAAAGAGAGGAAGTAAGGTAGCATGAGATAACCAACCTAATCGTCCTCTTCGCTCCTCCTAAGACCTCCTGCTCTCCAGCTCCCTCATCACCTCCTCTCATACTCGCCTCCAAGACTTCTCCCGAGCCTCTCCCATCCTCTGGCACTCCCTACCCCAATCTGTCAGACTGTCCCCAAATCTATCCACCTTCAGGCAATCCCTGAAAACTTTTCTCTTCAGGGAAGCCTATCCTGCCACCACCTAACAACTACACTTCTTATTTTCTCAATCAGCTCATCCCCCTACAGTTATTGCCCTTTCGTATCATTTAACCCTCCCTCCTAGATTGTAAGCTCTAAAGAGCAGGGCCCTCTGATTCCTCCTGTATTGAATTGTATTGTAATTGTACTGTTTGCCCTCATATTGTAAAGCGCTGTGCAAACTGTCTGTGCTATATAAATCCTGTATTATAATAATAATAACATAAGTAAAGAGTAGGCAGTAGGGAAGGGTGGGAAAGGGGGATGACATGCCAGGGTAGGTGGCACGCCCAGTGCTAGGTGCGAGGGCTTATGGGTATAAGCTGTGGTCACAAGAGAGTGAGTGAGGTAAAGTCTACTGTACTATGTTCATGTATGACCTATGGGATCCACACCTTTAGAAAAATTTTATGAGTGTCATTAGAGCTTTTCATTAATCATATGGCTGCATTCACACCTGGGCAATGCTTCATGTTGCTTTATTTAGTGCGTTGTTTGGTAACAGCATAGAGCGGCCAATTCACTTGAATGTGCTGGCCTGCGTGCGAAGGAAATGCCACAGTAGATCATGTACCTGAGCCAAGAGCGTTTTGCGTGCTAATTGCGTGTTTTGCTGCGTTTTTAGCGCGTTTTCAGAAACTCGCGTTACAGGAAAACTTAGGTGTGAATGTAGCCTGAAACCATGTAGTTGGATCTTTTCTTTTTAAAATGTTATGCCCCAAGCAAAGATACTTTTGTAATTTGTTTGCAGTGTTTAATATATTGAAAACATTAAAATATGCTTTGAAAAATTTGGAATAGTGTCATAGCTTAAACATCCTCATGATGGGACATTTATAGAGGACCAGCACATTGTACGCATATTCTTCTTGTTGCGTGTGTTTTGGCATCCATGTATGGTTTGGTTCATACTATACATAGAATGACTGTCTGCCATGTGGTTTTGTGTGCATGCAACCACACTGCAGTTTTACATCTAAAAAATGTGATGGTGAGAAAGCATTTAATAAGATCATCCATCATGGTCCATAATTGTTTCAAATTAGTAAACTCATTAACCCTTAAAGTATTTCTAAGCCAAAGCTTTTTATCAGTTTTGGATAGAGCAGGGAATGGTTAAAGGTTTTTGCCAAGTCTCTGTCCTATAAGGCTCTGTTCACATCTGTGCCGGTGCCTGCAGCAGTTAACCACTATAGATAGCGCGGGAGTACCTACCACTTTATAATCTGTTCACATCTGATAGTGTGAGTGATTGGAAGCTTCACTAGAAGAGCTCCAATGCTCATCACTAGGATTTCTATTGTAGTCAGTGGTACTCATTCACTCCTGATTTTAGTGTTGCTTCAACAGAATCACTGGAAAAAGTACAACTTCTTTTGGGATAGAGTTGAGCGTTTTAGCTTAAACTTTAATGGGAGTGCCTGAAAAACATGCAAAACACACATTTTTTGTACATTTTCTTGCCCACTAATTGGTTTTCATCGGTCAGCCATACGTGAATCGACACTCGGCTGGTTCAGCAGGGACGAGCCAAGATTCAATCCATCTATGGGCAGGCTGTCAAATTTTTTAAATTTGATTACTGCCGTTGGCTATATCCGCTAGCAGTAATGATTGTGTTCTGTCAGCCGGGAAGGCTCCCTGCTCCCCACCCCATCAGCAGAACACAAAGCAGGAGGCATTCTCCCATCAACACTGACTGTGTTGATGGGGGGATCAAACTATTTTTTTTCTTCCACTACTGGTAGAATAAAAGAACATCAAATAATCTACGGCTACCTTACTTACCTAATTCTCTGCTCCTTCCTGCAGATAGACCAGCCATAATAGCTTCTTCTCCCCCATGCTCCAGCTGTCTAGGATCCTGATGTCATCAAGACCAAAGTAGGGTCCTTAGCCCTGCAATGGATATGATGATGCCATGTGCCGAAAGGAGAGTAGGATCAGTTAAGTAAAACTGTTTCTCTTTTCCCCTAGACAACACAAGCTATTAATTCTTGCAGTGCAGGCATAGCCACCCTGCAAGGAATAGTTTTGCATTTTCCCAGAGTTGGGCAGTAAGTCCAACTAGATTTAAACCATATAGGGAAAATTGTGAACTGATTGGATTGGCGTTACTATGCGATAATCAGCATCAGGAGTTGATTCTTAGATGATACAGGGTGGCGTGTTTGAGTATACAGCATGTTGTTCTAAGTTTGTTCCTGATGACTTAACAACAAGCAACAGTCCAGGGAATTGAGTTGCTAGATAACCCTGGAGCTGAAGCCACTTAGGACTCCCATAGCATCTGTTATACTAAACTGTGTATACTTTTTACTGCAGCCAAATCTCAAAAAGATGTTCTCCTAAGCAGTTTAGGGCATTTTTGATGCGGTGTGAAGGATGCATTTACTGGAAACTGCAACTGCTGGTAAATGCAGCAAGCGTGATGTTTACTAATCCTTCTACGCTAAAAAATGCATATATGTGAACTGTACCCTAATGTGCTCTGCCATATCTGTGTAAAGACAACTAATTACTTAAACCTTGCAGACTTGCCTACAGTGTGAGTTTTCTGTACTAGTCAGGTAGTGGGTTTGCCCAGGCTGGGGAAAGGGTTACTTTTTTTACCCCACAGTTCCCAGGCTTATTGCCTTGGGTCAGCCCCAGTAAATAGGAGAAATGTTTGATTCAGAGGGGGTGAGGCAGGATCTTGAGAACAAAGAAATACCACAGCGCATGGAACCTGGGAACCTAAGAATCACCATGTATTCAGCACAAGATGCTGATGTTCCGGTTAACACTACCAGTCATTAGGGATTGCCAGCTTTGGACTAGCGCCTGGGCAGCCACCTCTGTTGGCCAGTTTAAAGTGTTACTAAACCCAGTAATATTAAAATAGTTCATCTGCCCCCTATGCCCCCCCCCCCCAGTGCCCACAGTTTATAAATCTTCTTTTTACATTAAAATATTGCCACTATATACCTTTTTGGCTTATCTGTATACCACGGTCACGTGATAAACTGCAGGGGCTGCCCTGTGCTGATTATTCAGGTAGGAGGAGATTTCCACTACAGCCTGTATACACGCCCACATGAGTGATGTCAATATCATGTGACCTGGTTAGCTCTAAGAACAAGGAAATGTTCTCTCCAGCAATAGAGACTAAACTGAGCATGTACAGCCAGACTACTCTGACTCTGTCTTATCTGGCCTTGCCAAGAGATACCCTGCAGGAGGGAAGGATCTGTGCACACAGGATCCAAGAGCCACAGTGAGTATAACAAGCATGCTATGCTGCACATACAGACAGATTTTACTGTAGCACCCTGGTCTTATGCAGAGTTTCTAACAAATTTAGTAATGCTATGTGGTAACTAGCCTGACTGATTGTTAGGGTGATTCACTAAAGTTTCCTTAAATCTGGATTTGGTGCATCTCTTTCTTCTGTTAATAGGTGGCACTGCTGCCTTTGGCATTAAAATGACAAGATCACAGTGAGTTCAGGTAATGAATAGACATATTTCCTCAGCCAATCTGAGTAGCTACTTTGCATGCTGGGATAGTCTATTTAAGGGGAAGGAGTCAGGTGATCCGTGTTTTTTTAGCCCCAGGCTAAGGCCTGGGGGCTGTATGTGAAGCAGCAGCTGAAGGTTAGGCCTGAAGCCTGAGGCCTAGTCATGTGTAGAGGCTCAGCCCAAGGGGAGCCTGATCATTGCAGAGGTTCAGCCGGACGGGGAACTGAATGTTGCCAGAGGTGAAAGAGAAGCAGTTGCCACATGGGACAACTACTCCTGTTACCAGAGGCAAGTAAGCACCAGAGGTCAGAGATAAAGGGGACACAGTCGACCAGTAAAGGACAACTTCTCCTGTTATCAGAGGCCAGGTTTGCGAAGCCTGAAGAAGTAACAGAGCAGCCTTTTTCACTAGCCGGGGATGATGAACAAGTTGAGAAAGCTTCAGCTTTCAAGTCAGGGACCCAGCACGTGAATGTGGGTGACACCTGAAGATGGTTCAGTGGGTTAGTTGAGAGCCAAGCCAGGGACCCAGCGGGCTAGCGTTGGTGATGCTTGGAGTGTACAGCGGGTTAGCTGTGGAAGAGCTCAGGGGATCCCGCGGGCGGCTGGGATCTGAAGATCTGGTGAGAAGACTGGGAGCTCAGTGAGAAAATCTACAGTAAGAGTCTGTGAGATGTGAGTGAAGATCTGTAAAAAGGGACACTGGAAGTTAAGTGTGTGGATCTACATTAAAGTTGGAGAGTTCAGTTGCTATATGAGACAGCAGTTCTACAAATACAGTGCTACAACTAGCTTAAAGGCCCTCAACCTGTATAGCTGTCTGCCTATTTTGTCTTGGTGTCTGCCGATTGCTATTGCATCTGCCTAAGGGTGTCTTGGCCCTAACCCTCTCTCCACCAGTTCTGTTCAAGAGACAATAAATTTCTTTTTCTTGCATCCAAAAAGTGACTGGCTCCCAGGTTTCCCACTTGCATTACACCCACCATGCCTAGTAACCCATACTGTGAAGAAGGATGTCAGCTCTCCCTAACTCTGGAGGTCGCCATTAGACCTCTAGGGGTCGGGATCAACGCTACATTAATGTTATGGGTTTAGTAAAACTTTAAGCTTGGGACTTTGTTACGCACATTATCTGTTTCCCTATAAGAAGTTGCAGTAATGTTTTCAGCCTGGCTTGAAGTCATTCAGAGGGGTGTATGATGGTTTCTGGAGTATGAAAGAACAGAATTAGTAAAGCACAGATGGGTTACGAAGCTAAGCCGCTACAAAAGATTAACACAGCAAGACAAGTAGGAGGAAGAATCCAGTTGCTATTGGTAACCTTTGCAGCCAGTCACGAAACGTGCTACCTGGTGTAAGTGACCGGTCTTCAGTAGCAATGGGATGGATGTTCTGGTTCCCTCCCTAGCTGCCAGTTTCTCTAAAGTAAATAGGACTGAACCCGTGGTATGGAGACCTCATATACTTGGCTGCATGGTATAGGAGAGTGGAACAGTGCGTGGCAGGACCTCATTCTGTCACTGGGAGAAAGGTGACGGGTATGCTGGACTGGTCGAGAGGGCATAGATTCAGCGGTGTCCCCCCTAAATGCAATATACAACAAGGAAGGTGTGTAGTCTCACAAGACAGCACTTTGGCAGAAGGACTCTGTACTTTTACTGCTGCACACAGTCTACAGCTCATCCCTAAGCTGGGGAACCACCAGTTTGATTCTCACATGAATAGCCCTGCCTGGTCCCAGGCATTTAATGAGTGTGCATACGCATGAAAGGTACCTCCGTGTGCAGGGCAAGGTAGCCCCATCCACAACATGGAGTAATCTGCAAGGACATGCTCCGTACGCCCCACAGACTTGTGTTAGACATCTGAAAATAAAATTAAAGAAATAGTTTGCTGAACCTGTGAAATTGTGATCTTATATGTTAAGCCAAGACCTTTGGTTTCACATGTCCAATTCTTACTACAACTACTGCCTGGACCCCAGTGGCTGTGCTTGACCTGCATTTAGGAGTATATAAGGGAATCTCTCATGGGAAGAATACAATATACGACCTGTTATTGTTGACTATTTTTCATGGTGCATATTCCAGATCTGCTATCCTGACCCTTGCAATTTAGCAAGTCATGGACCCAGAACAAGCAGTTGCATACATGATGTTCAACACCTGATACTGTATGTACATATTTCTTCTAGGTCAATGATTCGCCAAGTAGTAAAGGCATGTTCAGGATGACAGATCTGGATCATGCACCTTTAAAAACAGGTCACCTATGGCAGTTCCTATACTTCAATCTTGACAGGCTTCTTTTAAAATTAGCAATCTTACAAACCTTATTCTCACATTAAAAATTTCTAAGTGCCGGTGAACCTGTTTAAAGGGGAACTTTGGTTCTTTTTTAAAAAAATAAATAAAGTCAGCTGCTACAAGTACTGTAGCTGTTGACTTTTAACAAAAAGACACTTACCTGTCCAGGAGTCCAGCGCTGTCATCACTGGGGCAGGTTCTTCAGATGCCTGGCGCCATCATATTGGATGTAGGAGCTGGTTATAACTTCCTGCTGCTTTACAGCTGGCTCTCTATGACCATACGTGAGATCGTGCTGTGCTTTCACATTGCTCCCACAGCCTCCTGGGACATGTGAAGTGAGGGCTGAGGGTGAGCGGTGATAGGCCAAGCTCCCATAATTATCACGGGAGGTACCCACGCCCAGAAAATAATAAACCGCCTGTGATTTACCAGGACCAACATAAATATCCCCTTTCCTCCAGAACTATTTTACTTAAATTGTTTATGTATCCATATTCAGTCTCAGCCAGGGGATGTTTGATTAACATAAGGCACCACATCCCAAAAATTAAGTGAATGGATTAAATGGAGTTATTGCGGGACTTTTAAGGTGTGTATAAACAACACAGATGTAAACAATTACAAATTTTATTTTACATCATTAAAAATTGTTTGTCCATATAAAATCAGTGGGCGTAAACAATGAATTGCTGCAATGTCATAATTCATAAATGAAGATTGATGCCTTTACTCAACATGTTTCGCCAGATTAGACACACAGCTTCCTCAGGAGTATGCACATCAATCTACAGTATCTCACAAAAGTGAGTACACCCCTCACATTTTTGTAAATATTTTATTATTTATTTTCATGTGACAACACTGAAGAAATTACATTTTGCTACAATGTAAAGTAGTGAGTGTACAGCTTGTATAACCATTTGAATTTGCTGTCCCCTCAAAATAACTCAACAGACAGCCATCAATGTCTAAACTACTGGCAACAAAAGTCAGTACACCCCCAAGTGAAAATGTCCAAATTGGGCCCAATTAGCCATTTTCCCTCCCCGGTGTCATGTGACTCATTCGTGTTACAAGGTCTCAGGTGTGAATGGCGAACAGGTGTGTTAAATTTGGTGTTATTGCTCTCACTCTCTCATACTGGTCACTGGAAGTTCAACATGGCACCTCATTGCAAAGAACTCTGAGGATCTGAAAAAAAGAATTGTTGCTCTACATAAAGATGGCCTAGGCTATAAGAAGATTGCCAAGACCCTGAAATTGACATACAGCATGGTGGCCAAGACCATACAGCGGTTCAACAGGACAGGTTCCACTCAGAATAGTCCTCGCAATGGTCGACCAAAGAAGTTGAGTGCACGTGCTCAGCGTCATATCCAGAGGTTGTCTTTGGTAAATAGATGTATGAGTGCTGCCAGCATTGATGCGGTGGTTGAAGGGGTGGAGGGGTCAACCTGTCAGTGCTCAGACCATACGCCGCACACTGCATTAAATTGGTCTGCATGGCTGTCGTCCCAGAAGGAAGCATCTTCTAAAGATGATGCACAAGAAAGCCCGTAAACAGTTTGCTGAAGACAAGCAAACTTAGGACATGGATTAGTGAAATCATGTCCTGTGGTCTGATGAGACCAAGATAAACTTATTTCGTTCAGATGGTGTCAAGCGTGTGTGGCAGCAACCAGGTGAGGAGTACAAAGACAAGTGTGTCTTGCCTACAGTCAAGCATGGTGGTGGGAGTGTCATGGTCTGGGGCTGCATGAGTGCTGCTGGCACTGGGGAGCTACAGTTCATTGAGGGAACTTTGAATGCCAACATGTACTGTGACATACAGAAGCAGAGAATGATCCCCTCCCTTCAGAAACTGGGCCGCAGGGCAGTATCCCAACATGATAATGACCCCAAACACACCTCCAAGATGACCACTGCCTTGCTAAAGAAGCTGAGGGTTAAAATGATGGACTGACCAAGCATGTCTCCCAACCTAAACCCTATTGATCATCTGTGGGGCATCCTCAAACGTAAGATGGAGGAGCGCAAGGTCTCTAACATCCACCAGCTCCGTGATGTCATCATGGAGGAGTGGAAGAGGACTCCAGTGGCAACCTGTGAAGCTCTGGTGAACTCCATGTCCAAGAGGGTTAAGGCAGTGCTGGAAAATAATGGTGGCCACACAAAATATTGACACTTTGAACCCAATTTGGACATTTTCACTTAGGGTGTTGCCAGCGGTTTAGACATTAATGGCTGTGTGTTGAGTTATTTTGAGGGGACAGCAAATTTACACTGTTATACAAGCTGTACACTCACTATTTTACATTGTAGCAAAGTATCATTTATTCAGTGTTGTCACATGAAAAGATAGAATAAAATATTTACAAAAATGTGAGGGGTGTACTCACTTTTATAAGATACTGTATATAAGATGGTAAGACAACAATAATAAAAATCACAATATTTTTACAGTTTCAAACACAATTATAGTCATGTATTTACATTTCAGCAAGCATGCCAGCTAAATACTGAGATTCATGTATTCTTCACGTTATCAACTATTTTATGTATACATACCTGGCCATTTGATAGCAGCAATTTAACACCCAAGCACTATTGGTTTGGACAGCATTATAGGCAGCCGCAGAGGGGGCAAGTGGTCCGAGCTACACATAAATATAAGGTTTCAAAATAAACCTGTACCATTGTTTTAAATATATCATAATAATGATATTATTCCAATATTCTATCATACGCAAATATTACTCTATTGCACTTATGTTGGATATTGTCCACGGATCACTTGTGATGAGGTTAGGAACTCAGTTGGATAGCTAGCAAGTAGTATTAACTCCCACCAACGCAAAGGTTTACCTGATTGAAGTAGTGTAGATTAAGGCCTCATACACACGGGCGTATGAAAAAAAAAAATAAGCAAAACATGACTTCAGGGAAAAATTGGCGCTTTTTTCCGGGGTTTTGCATCGGCGTTAATGAGCGTTAATGCGTGCTAATGAGCGTCAGCGTCAATAGGTGTTTTTTTTTTTTTAAAACACTCCTCTGCTATTTTTTAACCTGAAAACACCGGCATCAAAAAACGCCGGTTAACGCCGGTATGGCATTAGTGAGCGTTTTGCTGCTTCTGCGTCAAAAACGCCAAAACGTTACAGCCTCAGAATGCGCTGGCCGTGGGTTCTACTTTCAGCTCACTAACACCTACGCCATCTACAGCTCAAAAACATCAGCATTTTTATGGGGCCATTGAATAACATGAAGAGCTGTAAAAAACGCTAAAAAACGTGGCTGTAAAAAACATTGTGTATGAGGCCTAAATGTCAAGTATATCTAAGTTTCTTATATATAGTAATTTAATTGTATCTGTTCAAATGGAACCATAACTATAATGTTGTCTATGGAACTATAATGTAGATCCACAGTAAAAAATCTCTACTAAACATCCCAGTTTCCCTCCACAGCATACGCTGAACAAGGGGGACCCTGGTCAATGCATTTCGTGTTTAACCACCCATCATCAGGAAGCGAGTGGTTAAACGCGAAATGCATTGAGGCTCATGACTGCTTCCTAGTAATCGCCCCATCCTGTTTGAGGCCGGCTCTTGATTCCCCTGCTGTGGAACGCACGCTGTGGTCGAATGAAGAAGAGTGTGAGACACTTCCAAAGTGGTTCTTGCTGGTGCTGGCTTGCAGCACATTTTAATGTAAGTGCACATTTTTTATGAATTAACTTCTTAATTTAATAAACATATTGCGCTATGATCTGCGATATGCTTTCTCCCGAATTTATTTATGTGAAGGGCTGATGTTACTTGCCAAACTACAGAGATTTGCCTATTGCTGATTGAAAGAGGAATCATATCTCTATAAGGTTCCTTTTGGTTCTAACTCTGGCGAGTTTGAAATCTTTAAGCACTAAATGGTGGTGGAGCACGAAATTGAAGATATTTATTGGTGTGATTTACCTGCTCTGTTTTTCACATTTTTTCTTTTGGAACACTGTGATTGGACTTTCTGTTGAATCTAAAAGCAGAGTTCCACCCACAAATACATCTTTATATATTTCAAATCCCCTATGCATGATGACTCACCTTTGGAAAAAAAAAAATTATACTCACCCTAAGTAAAATCGCGTTATTTCCAGACAGGAAATTACGCGATTTTGTGGGGGACAGACATGTTATCTATGTTGCCATAACAATGGGGTGGGACCTTCCTCTGTCACTGTCCATTGTTATGACAATGAGACATACACTCGAGATCGAGAGGTGCATGTTGGTTACCCAGCATGCACCTTATCCAGGAAGAGACTCGAGGAGGGTGCGACTGGGCTTCACATGCCCACAGCTAAGATGGGAACTACCAGTAAAGAAAAAAATCAGCAATGTAAGTACAAAATAAATAGGAAGACTACCTGGATTTAAAGCTATCAATTACTTTATTTATGTAATGAATACTAACTAGGTGGATACCAGCAAAAAAAAATAAAAAATTATGTGGGCGGAACTCCGCTTTAAGGATTTGGTTTGGATTTCCATAATGGACCTTTTTGTCAACTGAAGTTTTTTCTTAGTTTATTTATTGAGGTAAGTGCCCTAATATTAAAAATCAGAAGCTACAGTATTTGTAGCTGCTGACTTTTAATTTTTTTCTGATGCAGCCTTCAGCCTTTAAGCTGAATTCCAGTTAACGTTTTTAAACAGTTGCAGCACCAGATCTGTTTTCCTTTTGGGATAACAATTTGAATAAAAAGCTGACCATTGTAAACACTCCTGTGTTAAACTCTTGAACGGCCACTTTTGCTGAACAGCTTGGTCAAGTTAAAGAGATCCTTCACCCTGTTTGAAAAAAATGAAAGTAAGCAGTTATAAATACCATAAAGAACTCCCTGTGAAATCATCCAGGCGATCCAACTAGAAGTGGGAATAGGTACCTGTCCAAAACCAGGTAACCCCCCCAAATAAAAAACAAATACAAAAGAAGAAGGGGGGGGGCATAAAGCAGAATGTCCTCTTTAGGGTGAAGTTCAGCTTTATAGGAATATGAAAAAATACAGACTTTCTTGGCAGGATAATTAGGTGATGATTAAGGAAAAAAACCTAGAAAAAGAAAACGAATGCAGCCACAACATCTAAGGGCCGGTAAACTGCAATATATTACATTTTTTATTTTAGTAATGCTTTAAAGGCTAGTGATGCTCTCAGTTTTATAACAAAAGTAGCAGACATTTTAGGACACATTAGTATACAAAGAGCAGAATTTGAATTAAGTGTATATAAAATCCAAACTTTTTAAAAAATTAGAATAGAGTTGGCAGTGCTGAGACCCCATTTAGGTTAGTATTGTTCCATTCACATTATACCCCAAAGGGAAGGGAAAGCGGTAGATAGGTCCTTTGCCCAGAATAGTGCTGAAACAAATACTTTGAATGATAGTAGTTCTCCAAGGAGTATAGGGCTCAGGAGGGCATATCTGCACAGGGAGCAGGGTTTAGAGTGCGTACCATACAGGGCATGGGGCTAACAAGTGTATATTGAAAAAGGTGCAAGGCTAAGGAGTGCATATTGCCCAGGCTAATGTACAACCAAAAATTATCCTCCTACCGGTACAGAGCTCTCCTCCAACCATCCAGTACAGTGATCTCCCATCAGTCCCCCACACCAGTGCAGAGCTCAAACTCCTAACCCTAAGACCCTAACCCCTGCCCAATATAGTTTTGCCCCTTCTTAGTACAAAGTGACACACTGCGGAGGAGCAGCTAGTATTTACCTGACAATGGAGAAGTCCTCAATGCCGGCTGGGGGAGGGCTGCAGGTGGAACCACTGCTGCAAGACTAGTACGACTGACCTCCTCTTCTCAGTCATGTGCATGGTGCACCATATGGAGGTATAGCAAATTTAGGAAATAAGATAAGTAATACAGAGCCTCTAACAGTATCTGTGTACTTGCATTAAATTCCAGGTAAAACAGTGTACGCTCACCTTCTTTTGCTCCCGTAATCACACCAATGTTGCATTACGGTAGTCAAGCTATTTGTAAAACAGTAATCCCTTGATCCAGGATTTTATTGAGTCCTTCTGAAGATGTATTTTGTTGCAGACATGCTAGAAAAAAAGATTGTATCTAAGTGTATCCACTTAGCAAAGCTGAAAAGGAAAGGCTCAACTCAAAGTATTACAAGGTGAAACATCCACAGCAATTAGCGCTTGAAATAACAAAGGAAATAAATTGCTTGTAAAAGGGTACAATGGTCAAATGTATAAAATAATTATCTTTAACAACACAACATGTTTCCGAGCACACCAAAGCTCCCTCTTCAGTTATGGAATGGGTTGAGTCTATGCCTTTTTAAGATTGTCTTCTCTAATCAGGGTGTTTTCCGCTCTCTGTTACATCCTTCATTAACTTCTCTACTTGTGTCTGTCACTTCTGACTTATAGGCATGTTATTTCCAGTGCTGCTATACTCACATATGTATCTTCTAAACATTAAAATCTATATACAGTACCACTCCTACTTGATGCCTTGATTAACCCTCGTGTTTTTTTAGGCCTTTGTGCAAGAAATTAGGCCACACGTGCAAAACATATAGCTATATTATATTCTGTTACATTTTCATTTTGTATAGACCTTTAAAACAAAGTAATTTAAAGTAGAACTATTTTTTTGTACTCTAATGTTGGATAGAGTAAGGCAGGGTTATAACCCCGGTCAATTTTCTTTGCCATTTGCATCCCATTGGGAAGAGTTACCTATTTACCTTCACTTCCTGTCCCATAGCCAAAACAGGAAGTAATAGGAAATCCATTGGAAGATTTTTACCCTATTACTGTTCTGGGGACAGCCCAGTATTTGGGATTTTCTTTATTTCAACCTTATTTTATTAATAGAATTTCCATATATAATTGTAACAAAAAAAAATAATATATACATATCAAAAAGCTATGAAGCAATGAAACATACTATAATCTTTTCTAGTATAGTAAAAAGGTGTACGTAATATATAACATATAAAATGTATCAAGTAAACAATCCCTAGGGAACCAGAAGACTATGAACCAATACAGAAACCGATCTATAACAAAGGATAGTGTGCCAGCCTACATTAGTTGTTACACTCAACAAGAGAATGGACGAAACACAGCCTTTTGGTACCAACAAAGAAACTGTAGTCCAAGACACACTAGTCTCCACCATCAATCATCCCTCTCCAGAGGGTATATATATTTACTTTCAGGTTTAATGAAAATTCGCAAACAGGACAAATAGAGAGGGTGAATCTCTCTAACAGGGACACAGACAGCAATATAAACATAATAAATGTTCTAATCCATCTCCACTCTGTCTAAAACTAGAAAAAAAATGTTTTCCCTTTAGTTATATTTTAAAGGGGTTGTAAAGCCACTTTGATATTTTAATAGAATCCCCTGTGTTCCATTAAGTTATGTGCTTTATAAAAAATATGTAGATTTATACCTTATTTCAGAACGTTGCTCGGCACTCACGTGACCGCCCGCCGATTTCCTCACCGATCTGACAACTACAGCAGGAGGGGATGAGAATCCACCGCTGACGTCAGCTGGAAGGAGGAGAGGAGGAGAGCGGCAGGTGGTCAAATGAGCGCTGAGAGGTATAAACCTACATTTTTTTTTTTATAAAGCATGTACACTGGGGCACATAACGTAATGGAACACAGGGGATTCTATTAGGAAAACACCATTATTATAGAAGTAGGAGGGGAGGGGTGGTCACTGACACTAGCTGACAGGTGGGGGAGGGGGAGATTGGGAGAGAGGAGAGACAGTGAGCTGACGGAGGCATGTAAACTGGCCACAGTATCAGGGCTCAGCAGCCATGATAAACATAGTCAGTTCACAGAGGGGGGTGCAACACCAGACAGGACCAGTCAGGTATTTTAGATGATAAAAAGCGACAAATTACACAGCACAAGCACTGTGCTGTTATTCATGCTTTAAAGGAACAGGATCAATTGTTTTTTATTTTTAGGGTTACAACCACTTTAACTTTACAGCTACAAGTACCAGGAATTCTAGCCAAATGTCTTAGACAGTGGGTTTAGATGCCTTATGTCCAACCTACAGCCCATTGGCAGAATAGAACATAGCACTTATTATGAAGCCTTCAAGTCAGTGATCGATACATTATCTTATTTTATGTTTTGTCTCCACTGATCTTTCATAATAGATCTTGCTGAGGAATACCAGAATGCTCTTGTGGAAGTATTGATTTGTAAAGGGGTTGTTATAACTGTGATCTCAATCACTTTCTTATAACCTGTCTTCAGTCTATGATTGTCTCCTGAAGCATGTCCCTAGCTTCTAGCAACTACATACTGTTCTGTATGTCCACATACTCTAACCACCTCCTGATGCATACTGTATCTGCAGTCGGTGACAGCTTTTTGTAGGCTTAATTATACCAAATAAATCTTGCGCTCACCCAACTTCTAACAAAAAGCTGCGATTCTCAATGCTTAAATAAACTTTCCTAAAATGCATACCAAGGCCTTCAGACATTAGGTTGGCCTGACTGTGGCCAGTGGTAGTACAGAAAGTCCTGACATCAGAGGGAGTAAACAGTGCCTCAGGCTTGGTGGTCAGTGGGAGTAAAATGGTTTCCCCGTCATTGGTATCAGTGGGAGAAAGAGTGTCCAATCATTTGTATTAGTGGGAGGAATAGTGCCCAATCATTGGAATTAGTGGGAGGAATAGTGCCCCATCACTGGTATCAGTAGGAGGAATAGTGCCCCATCATTGGTATCAGTAAAAGGAATAGTGCCCCATCATTGGTATCAGTGCGAGGAATAGTGCCCCATCATTGGTATCAGTGGGAGGAACAGTGTCCCATCATTGGTATCAGTAAAAGGAATAGTGCCCCATCATTGGTATCAGTGCGAGGAATAGTGCCCCATCATTGGTATCAGTGGGAGGAACAGTGTCCCATCACTGGTATCAGTTAGAGGAATAGTGCCCAATCATTGGTATCAGTGGGAGGAATAGTGCCCAATCATTGGTATCAGTGGGAGGAATAGCGCCCCATCATTGGTATTAGTGGGAGGAATAGTGCCCAATCATTGGTATCAGTGGGAGGAATAGCGCCCCATCATTGGTATTAGTGGGAGGAATAGTGTCCCATCGTTGGTATTAGTGTAAAGAATAGTGCCCCATCATTGTTATTAATGGAGGAAATAGTGCCCCACTATTGGTGTCAGTAAAAGGACTACCACCTCATATCAGTGGGTTGAATAGTGCCCCAAGGACTGGATAAAGGCTAGCAAAAGGCCTCATTCAGCCTGTGGGCCACAGTTTGGAGACCGTTTGGTTTAGATAAAAAAGTGGAAATTCATCTTTAGCTATCTCTGCCTGTTCATTAGTCTACTGTATTTTTGTTTGTATAAGATGATGTCTCTTACCAGACAAACAAGGAAAAAGAGCTCAGAACTGAGTCAGTAAGGAATGGCAAAAAATGGAGGTTAACAATATTTCTTTAGACCCCCCCCCTCCCCCTTTTGAAATGCCTCCATCTCCTTGTCATCTAAAAAGTGCACTTCCCGTTTAATGAGTACTCTGAACTTGATTAATGTACAGACAGGAAGACAGACAGATACTGATTGTCACAGATATACCAACATCATATTACCATTAGCATATTACAAATTAACAGGGTTAGAGATTAAATTAAATATGGGGGATTAGTAGAAATATGATGTTTGTTAACCAGTACCAAAAAACATCCATAGACACCCATTGCTAAATTCCAGTTATGTGCATCCTGTTGCAAGGCTTTTTACATGACTGCAAATTGTTTTGTACAGTTTTTTAAACCATTTATAACATATATAAGAAAATAGTATTAATAATTGAAGCTAATATAATTTGTTGAACAGTTGCAAGCTTGCATGATTTTAAAGGATTTAAACTGACAAGTTAATGGTATATTCCAGGCACAAAAATAGGCCTGCATATAGAGGTAAATATTCTATGATGATGTGTGTGCTAACCAGATAAAAGACATAAGTTTCACTATGTTGGCAGTAATTGATGCTGCCCGCACAGCTGAAAAAACAGGAACACTACAGAGGTTTTATTGAAACTGAAACTGCCTCCAGGATTCCAGACTAGATACTATATTGTATTGCTTTTCACTTATTAAAGATGGCAGGATTCTATCAAATGGATACAAATATTGGGTAATTATCTTTATATTTTTAGATATTGTGTAATATTTTTCTCTTAAAGTGGAACTGTAATGCCCAGTACTATTTAAATATAATATTTTAATGTTTTCCTATGCATTGTGTACTGGAGAAACCTGATAATTTAGTTAAAACATGCATGAGTGATTACAGATCCATTTTAAATTTAAAGTGTCAGGAACCATGAACCAGGCAGAGACAGAAAATGTAGTTAAAATAGCAAAAATAACAGATCAGGAACATAGTCAAAAACAGAAGCCAGGGTTTGGAAGCCAGAACGGGTAATCAGACGAGCCAGGATCAGGTAACCAGGAGTCAGCGTTGTCAGGAGCCAAAAGTCAGGAGCAAGAATCAGAAGAGAAGTCAGCCAGGCCAAGTCATACACAGGAACACAGCGGGAAAACATGGTAAATGTTGACCACGTGAGGGCACAGAGGGAATGAGCAAAGCTGTTTAAATAGTCCAAAGGGGCTGGCTGTAGGCTGGACTAATGAGGCAGGTAATGATAACTAAGTGAGCACTGTGGAAACGAGTGGCTGGTAACTAACCGACAGCTGAGCAGCATTTGTGCAATGAAAGAAAGAGCTGCTAATAAATAGTATGAGCCCAGCCCTGACAAATGTATATGTGACCTTGTAAAACATTTGAATATATTTGAATAAAAATATATACAGCATAAATACCTTTTTTTCTCTTCTTATAAGTAATCACATAATCCCTGGTCTCAGCTTCATAAGGGGCTTGAAGAGGGGGTGGAGAATCAGCAGCACACTGATCTTCCCAGTGAATGGCTGTGCAGGGTGCATGTCAGCACAAGTCTTGGCCTTTGGAGGGCAGGCAGACTGTTCACCCAGCACAACCATAAAACTGACCACGCTGGGATAGATGAATGGGCTGCCCTATGCATGACACCCAGAAATGCGTGTAAATCTCCCCCAAAAAATTGTGAGCATGAACGTGCATTCCTGCTAGAAAAAGTGTGAATGGGGCATCAGCAAAGCTTCAAACTGTTTGTGTACAGGGTTTTCTTATACAGGATCAAGGCACTATATGTCAGCGCTTCTATATTAGGTCTCAAACAAACTGGACTTTTTTTTACAGCTGCTCCTAGGGGCTTCTAGCTTTTTTTTCCCTGCCTCTAAACTCTCTTGCATGTTAGGCTATGTGTTCATGCACCCATAGACTTTTAGCAGTATTTAGTGGCAGGAGAGTTTAGAGGCAGCAAAAAAACCCCACTGCTGCCAGTGCATCCAGGAGCAGCAGAGTTTGGGCAGAAGAAGCACTTGACGCTTGTAAATACGTCTAACTGCATGTTAACGCTAAGCTTGTTTAGCACTTGAACATTAATTAATTTCAATGGCCAGAATAAATTATTATTTTGGGCAAGTAAATTAATTAATGCCCTGTAAATGTACCTAAACACTTAGACACTTTTACAAGCATCAGGCGTTTTTCTCTGCATAAACACTGTTGCCAGGAGGAAGGCTCCTAGAAGAGGTAAAAAAACTGCAGTGTTTGATTCTGCTGGCTTTAAGTGGAACTTTACCCATAACAACTTGATGTTCTTTAGCAAGGAACATGCATTTCACATTGGTAATTATGCTGCTAAAATTAATGTGTGTTGTAAATTGCCTTCAGCATTGCTCCTTTCTTTTTCTTCTTGCAAGAGGCTGCCATTTTGCTGAAGCCCAGAGCCTCTGAGCAGCCGTATATCTTTAGGTTTTCTTCAGATTGGCCTCCACTAGCTCTGATTTTTGGCACAATGCCAAAAATGGAGAGCAACTGAACATGTGCAGAGCTGGGTGAGACCGTGTATTGCTGGATTTTAAACTTATTTTTAATGTTTTACATAGCTATACCTGCAAAAGGGGCCAACATGAAGTAAACTAGAAGGACCTCATTACCTGACTAAAGTTCCACTTTAAGCAAAAGCTAATAAATCACATATATACTCAGGGACTTTTTCTTTACAGATCCATATTGATGGGGCCTTTTCCTTTAGACCAGTAGTCTCCAAACTGCGGCTTGGGAGCCGGTTGTGGCCCTTTGCTTGCTTTTATACTGCCCTTGGACCAACGATGGGATTACAATTCCTCTCAATGACACAAACGATGGTGCACAATTACTCTCAAAGATACAACGATAGGGGCATAATTCCTAACAATGACATCAACAATGGGGCACAGTTCCTCCCAATGATGTCAACAATGGGGCCCAATGACACCAATGATGGGGCACAATTCCTCCCAATGACACCAACAATGGGACCCAATGACACTAATGATGGGACACAATTCCCACCAATGAAACCAACGATGGGGCACAATTCCTTCCATTGACACCAGCAATGGAACCCAATGATGGGGGACAATTCTTACCAATGACACCAATGATGGGGCACAGTTCCTACAAATAATGCTAACGACGGGGCACAATTCCTTTCAATGACACCAAAGATGTGGCATTGTTTACTTCAAATGATGCTGGGACATTTTTTACTCCTGATGGCCACAGTCCGCCCCCCCTAAAGTCTGAGGGACAGTAAACTGGCCCTTTGTTTAGAAAGTTTGGAGACCCTTGCTTTAGACTCCTAGCTAACCGCTTGCCTATCGCGTGACGACTATAAGCGTGGCTCTGTCCCGTGAATTGCCGCTTATAGTCATCACTCGCGTTGGCAAAGGCTAGCCAGCGGTGGTGGGTGACCTGCAATGGCTTGTGACAGAGCCAGAACAGGGAACCGCCAATGTAAACACGGCGGTTCCTGTTCTGACAGGCGGCATGTCAGAGATCTACTGATCCCTGAACTCGGGATCAGTTAGATCTCTGGTGCCCCTAGAAGCCCAGCCCCCATACAGTTAGAACACATACAGGGAACACAGTTAACCCATAGAGCGCCCCCTGCAGGTTAATCCCTTCCCTGCCAATGACATTTATACAGTAATCAGGGGATATTTACATTTCTGATCGCTGTATAAATGTCACTGGTCCCAAAAAAGTGTCAAAATTGTCCGACATGTCCGCCCCAATATCACAGTCCCGATAAAATACGCAGATCTCCGCCATTACTAGTAAGAAAAAATTAGTAAAAACGCCAGAAATGAATTCTCATGGTTTGTACAAACGAATCAATAAACGCTGATTGCGATTTTGTTTACCAAAAATATGAGGAAGAATATAAATCAGCCAAAACCGATGAATACATTTGTTTTGTTATATTTTCTTTTGGATATGTATTTTAGCAAAAAGAAATACTGTTTTTTTTTTTGCAAAATTGTCGCTTTTTTTTGTTTAAAGCGGTGATCAGAAATGACGCAGAGGTGATCAAATACCACCAAAAAAAGCTCTATTTGTGGGAAAAATTTTGTTTGGGTACAACGTCGCAAGACCGCACAATTGTCAGTTAAAGCGACGCAGTGCCAAATCGCAAAAAGTGCTCTCTGGTGCTAAGGTGGGAAATCCTTCCTATCCTTCAGTGGTTAACCAGTTCCATACCGGTCTATTGTAAAATGGCGCTGGCAGGAGCACTCTTCCATCCTATGATGTCCTCCGGTGCTCACCGCTCCTGCAGGCCCCCGGGGATGCCAGCAGCCTGGCGATCGAGGATGAGCTGTGTCCCTCGGGACACAGCCCATCTCCGATGAGGGTAAAGAGCCAATAAAAATGGCTCTTTACCACGTGACCAGCAGTGTTCAATCACAGCTGGTCATAAATGTCAACAAACAGCTGTAGCACCGTTTCCTGGTTTTCCTCCTCAGTGTGTAAGGAGGAGACCTGGAAAAAAACTGCAGTGATGTGCCAGATCTCCCCCTAAATAAAGAGGACCTGTAACAGCCCATCAGAGTACCTCTCACAGCCCATCAGAGTACCTGTCACAGCCCATCAGAGAGTACTTGTCACGGCCCATCAGAGAGTACCTGTCACAGCCCATCAGAGAGTACCTGTAGCAGCCCATCAGAGAGTACCTGTCACAGCCCATCAGAGAGTACCTGTCACAGCCCCAGAGTACCTGTCACCATCCCCAGAGTACCTGTCACCAGCCCATTAGAGTACCCGAGTACCTGTCACCAGTCCATCAAAGTACCTGAGTATCTGTCACCAGCCCATCAGAGTACCCAAGTACCTGTCACCAGCCCATCAGAGTACCCGAGTACCTATCACCAGCCCATCAGAGTACCCAAGTACCTGTCACCAGCCCATCAGATTACCCGAGTACTTGTCAGCAGCCCATGAAATTACCCGAGTACCTGTCCCCAGCCCATCAGAGTACCTGAGTACCTGTTACCAGCTCATCAGAGTACCTGAGCACCTGTCACCAGCCCATGCCTCATAGAATATACGTTGGGGTGTTTTCCTTTGAAAATGGGGTCATTTTTTGGGTAATTCCACTGTCCTGGTTCTCCAGGACCTTCAAAAGTGTAATAGGTAGTCAGGAAATTAAATGTGTAATTTATGCTCCTATAATGCCTGGCAGTGCTGCCTGCATGTTGGACCTCTCTATGTAGCCAGGCTGTGTAAAAGTCTCACACATGTGGGTATTGCCATACATGGGACGAGTAGCAGAATGTATTTTGAGGTGTAATTTTTTCTAGGTACATGCTATGTGTTAGAAATATCTTATAAATTGACCACTTTGTGTAAAAAAAGTATGTTTTCATTTTCTTTCCACATTTTTCAAAGACTTTTGAAAAAAATGAACCTTTCAAAAGACTCATAATGCCTCATAGAATATACATTGAGGTGTTTGCTTTCCAAAATGGGGTCATTTTGTAGGTAATTCCATTGTCCTGGTGCTCCAGGGCCTTCAAAAGTGTGATAGGTCGTTAGGAAATTAGATGTGTAATTTATGCTCATAGAATGCCTGATGGTGCTCCCTGCATGGTAAAGGAGAGATGGCTGCACACTGTCTTCACAGAAAATCCTTTATTGAAATACTTGAATCATAAGACATGACACACCACAGAAGAGCCTAGCCAGAGGCGAGGTGGACTAGTTTCACACACCTGATGCGTGCTTACTCATCACTGAAGTGTAAGCACACATCAGGTGTGTGAAACTAGTCCACCTCGCCTCTGGCTAGGCTCTTCTGGGTGTGTCAGGTCTCATGATTCAAGCATTTCAATAATGGATTTTCTGTGAAGACAGTGTGCAGCCATCTCTCCTTTTCCTAATATCTACAGCTGACAGTTCAGGGCTTGCACCTGCATCTGGATCAGAAATCATGAGTGTGGATTTCTTACCTGGAGCGGCGGTTCTTCTTTTGGTGCTCCCTGCATGTTGGACCTCTCTATGTGGCCAGGCTGTAAAAAAGTCTCACACGTGTGGTATTGCCATACTCAGGAGGAGTAGCAGAATGTATTTTGGGGTGTAACTGGAAGTATGCATATGCTGTGTGTGAGAAATGACTTGTTATTTTGGCAATTTTGTGTAAAAAAAAAATAACTTCTTAATTTTCCCAAGAATTGTGGGAAAAAAATGACAACTTCAAAAAACTCACCATGCCTCTTACTAAATACCTTGGACTGTCTACTTTTCAATAAGGAGTCATCTGGGGGTATTTGTACTTTCCTGACATTTCAGGGTCTCAAGAAATGAGATAGACCGTCAGTGTATCAGGTGTGATCAATTTTCAATGATTGCCACCATAGCTTGTAGACTTTATATCTTTTACAAAGACCAAATAATTTACATTAATTTGGGTTATTTTTACCAAAGATATGTAGCAGTATACATTTTGGCCAAAATGTATGAACAAAAATTAATTGCTTACAAAATTTTATCATAGAAACAGTTTTTTTTCAAAATTTTCGCTCTTTTTTTCTCTTATGTCGCAAAAAATATAAAACCCAGTGGTGATTAAATACCACCAAAACAAAGCTCTATTTGTGTGAAAAAAAATGATTAAAAAATTTGTGTTGCATGACTGAGTAATTGTAAAAAATGTGGTGAAATAATGTGGAGCGCTATTGATCAATAACTGATAAAAGGGTATAAAAACCCGAATAAGGGTGAACTATGGCAAAAAGCTGAAAGATAATGATTGAAGATCGGTGGAGATAAATCGTTTTAAATGCACGTGCCTCAAGGCTGGGCACCTAATAATTGGTAAAGCAAACAAATCAGCTATAATAATAAAACCGTATCATATGCATTTGCCTCAAGGCTGGGCACACAATAATAAGTAAAGCAAACAAATCAACTTGGATAAGTGCAATACAGTACAATTATTCTGTGCTTTCTGAGGCATATGCTAATTTAAAAAGAGAGTTGTATGTCCTCCTCACCAGAGGAAAACGTAATATGCACATATATTGAGTACAATGTGATAAGGTGATCAAATAAAGTTCAGTCAAAGCATCATGGGTTTTGATAGATGTCAAAAAACAGATATTGAAGATTGTGCTTCCCTTCACCGGTGTATGACAAGTGCAGTAGATGACAATTTTTTCCAGTGACTTTTGGTGTCGTGGGTAACACCATTATAGATGCTAGCCTCTTACTTGAGAAGTGCTAGCACATTGGCACATAAAGGTTTCTTTATATTGGGGTGTCACAACGACCTCTGGGGGTATCCAGTGTATGTGCCTCTATTATGTCGTACTGGCTTGTGTTTCTTCCAGAGAGTGTCGCGGCTTGCTTTAAACGTTTTTCCTCATCATATGCGAAAGTATAAAGAAAAACGAAAAAACACTCCTTTTGGTGTAATAACGTTTTGATAAAAACAGGTTTATTAAAACTTAAGTGTAAAAGCTCACACTTTGTAGATAAAAACAGGTGAAATCTCCCACGAGCGCCGAGCTCGTTTCCTTTCAGTGTTAACTTTTCCAACAACCTCTGCTACTGCCCTACGCGTTACGTCACGCTCCTCGTGACTTCTTCAAATGGGGATGACTGAGTAATTGTCATTTAAAGTGCGAGAGCACTGAAAGCTGAAAATTGGTCTGGGCAGGATAGGGGTATAAGTGCCCTGTATTGAAGTGGTTAAAGGCAATTGAAATTTATTTATTATAACAGCGGAACATTTTTAATTGGCACAATACAAAAGAATACTCAATTAGTAGAAATCCAAGGAGGCAATTCTATTTTCTTATTTAGTTTATGATTTTGGATCTTAACATAAAATTACTCTTGTTAATGATTTGCTGAGTTTACTTCAGAATTGTCTGTTGGTAGCCTTTGTATAGATGTAAATTCCTCAAGTGTTTACAGCTGGGAAGATAATATTCTTGCATTAGGTTTACAGAACACAAGTGCTGTGTGGGAGGAAAATTACAAACTGATTTGGAAGTAAAATGAATAACACATTTTTTCGTTTCTTCCTCATTTGAATGGCTTTTATTCACATACTTTACACAAATGTGTTTCATTCCCAGTAATGTATTATTCGTGAATTACGTTGTCATTGAAGCAAACAAGTGACAGGGTTAATTGTCAGTTTTCTGTAATATCCAATATAATATTGTTATATCAATATTTTCCATAGGCCAAAGAACTCTACAGCATCAAAGTGATGTCCTAGAAACCGTGATCTTGGTGAATCCCAATGCCGAAAGCATTGTTCATGAGGTACCATTTCTAATATTTATACTGCTGAAATTGTGTATATGCATTTGATTGTACTGATACTTTCCAAGAATTCATGATTCAACTTTTGGATTAAACATTGGTTCCTAGTGCCCATCCAACAAACTGTTGCTGAAATTGAAAAGTCTAAAGCAGGGATCCTCAAACTACGGCCCTCCAGCTGTTGCGGAACTACACATCCCATGAGGCATTGTAAAACTCTGACATTCACAGACATGACTAGGCATGATGGGAATTGTAGTTCCTGAACAACTGGAGGGCCATAGTTTGAAGACCCCTGGTCTAAAGATTGCTTTAAAACTGTGCACACATTGTCAAGCGGCAGAGGTCCTAGTCCGCCCTTGCAGTAGACATAAAAAGCCAGCTTTAGAGCTCATTTTTTTTCCTCTGAGAGATCGAATATGTACATGTATAAAACATGTTTACATATGTCTCCAGTTTTAATCCATCAGGAATATAAATTGCATATCTTATACTGTATATGAACTTGCATATCTTATAAAGGGGCCGAAGCCTTTGGAGAAAATGTGAAAAGGTTAGGGACACCATCCGTTTTTGTTTTTTTGGGGCTATTTCTGTCCTTTTGGAGAGATTTCTCCACACTTTTAGATCTTTTATGATAGAAGAGAAAGTGAAGGGAGACCCAAAATGTCATTGCTGTCACTGGAACAAGCCTTGAGAAGAGGTCTCCCAAATAGGTGTGCTTGTTCCTGTGTGCAAAACTGGCCTTACATTAAACAATTTTCTTGTAAATTTTTATGTTATATTTAAAAAAAAAACATATCATGTGAGGTCAAACTTAACCACTTCAGCCCCGGAAGGATTTGCCCCCTTCCTGACCAGAGCCCTTTTTGCAATTCGGCGCTGCGTCGCTTTAACTGAAAATTGCGCGGTCGTGCGACGTTGTACCCAAACGAAATTTGCGTCCTTTTTTTCCCACAAATAGAGCTTTCTTTTGGTGGTATTTGATCACCGCTGCGTCATTTCTGATCGCCGCTATAAACAAAAGAATAGCGACAATTTTGAAAAAAAAAAATTTCTTACTTTTTGCTAAAATCCCCAAAAAAAATATAAAAAAACATTTTTTTCATCGGTTTTGGCCGATTTATATTCTTCCTCATATTTGTGATAAAAAAAATCACAATCGGCGTTTATTGATTGGCTTGCGCAAAAGTTGCCGCATTTAAGGATGATGAGAATTTTTATTTTTTTTATTTTTTACTAGTAATGGCTGTGATCTGCGATTTTTAGCGGTACTGCGATATTAGGGCGGACATGTCGGAACATTTTGACACTTTTTTGGGACCATTGGCATTTATACAGCGATCAGTGCTATAAAAATGCACTGATTACTGTGTAAATGCCATTGGCAGTGAAGGGGTTAACCTGCAGGGGGCGCTCTAAGGGTTAACTGTGTTCCCTGGGCGTGTTCTAACTGTATTTGGGCTGCCCTAGCAGGGGAAGGGAAGTGATCACAGCCCTTCCCCCTCTCACAGAACGGAGACAACCTCCGTTCTTTCCCTCCGGGGGGGGCATCGCGGGTAGCCGGCGGAGATCGAATCCGCCACACCCGCTCTCTGGCCCTCCCCGGACACAGTGAGCGTGCAGGCGTGCCTCCGGCTGCGCGCGCGCGCTCACTGTGCGCGATCTGGCAGCCGCCATCACATGACGGCGTTTTGCGCAGGAGAGCCACTCTGTCGTCGTCAGATGCAGATCGGCGGTCGGCAAGTGGTTAAAGACTAAATCCACTTTTGTAGCAAAAAAAAAAGCACCCCCCACTCTGGGTAATCTACAGTGCCTTGAAAAAGTATTTATACCCCTTCAAATTTTCCACATTTTGCCATGTTACAACCAAAAACTTAAATGTATTTTACTGGGATTTTATGTGATAGACCAACACAAAGTGCCACCTAATTGTGAAGTGGAAGGAAAATGATAAATGGTTTTCCAAATAAATATGTGAAAAGTGTGGGGGCATTTGTATTCAGTAGCGTTTATAGTTTTTCTTCCACTTCACAATTATGTGCCACTTTGTGTTGGTCTATCACATAAAATCCCAATAACATACAATTATGCTTTTGGTTGTAACACAAGCAAATGTGGAAGTGGTATGAATACTTTTTCAAGGCACTGTAAGTACATTACAAGGATTTTGATAAACGTTGCAGATTCCTAACTTTTGTTATTCTGCATCCCGGTGTGTTTGTCTGCGTCCATGAGTCTAATGGGAGTGGTTTCATATTTATCAACCAGCTGCTGCACCTGTAAAGCTCTAATGAGGAAAATTGCAGGGTCTGCATTTCTTTAGACGTGATTTTCTATTGGGAGTATCTCACCAAAACATTTTTAATGCAGGGGATGCCTAAAAACTGACTTGTATCTTAGTGTAGACTTCTGGGAAAATCAGTGAGCCAATCACACAAGCAGGAAGAGACATATCTGGGGGGCATTCTGTACAGAACACCTCCAGGTAGCCATATTACATTGCATTTTACAGAAAATTACAGAGCTACAGATTGAAAAGGAAAGGTAGTTTTTTAATAACATTCAGTTACAATATGACTTGTGTTGCAATTGTATATGCTATATTATTATTATTATTTTTTAATTAGCTTTTTTTTTTTTTGCCACAAAAAATCTTCCTTTTAAACACTTTCAATTTATATTCAGTCAGACAGGCCTTTGCTCTACATAGTTGAAAGTAAATCTAAAGGAAATTGAACAAGAAAATTGTATAATGTATCGCCAGCTTAACTGGTTCCTGACCGACTGGCATATATTTAATGCTGCACTGTGGCAGCAGAGCGCGAATCCCAGTTTATAAATGGCATTTTGCGCAGGGCGAATGGTGGGCACACACTGCCAGTGGTGCGCTCTCATGCCCGCCACATTCTCCCTGAGTGAGGGCGCAGGTCGGGCAGACTTGATGTCTGCCGGCGACCCGCGATCGCCTAATACTGAGGAAGAACTGAGAACCGCCAATGTAAACACGACGGTTCCCCGTTCTGACGGCGGCATGACAGTGATCTACTGATCCCTGTGATCGAGATCAATTAGATCTGTCATGCCCCTGCCAGCCCAGCCCCCATACAGTTAGAACACACATAGGGAACACAGTTAACCCCTATATTGCCCCCTTCAGGTTAACCCCTTCCCTGCCAATTACATTTATACAGTAATCAGTGGCTATTTTTAGATCTGATCGGTGTATAAATGTCATTGGTCCCAAAAAAGTGTCCAATCTGTCTGCCGCAATATCGCAGTCCCGATAAAAATCGCAGATCGCCGTCATTACTAGTAAACAAAAAAAAATAGTAAAAACACCATAAATCAATTCTCATTGTTTGTAAACGTGGCAACTTGTGCGCAAACCAATCAATATACACCTATTGAGATTTTATGTAGAAGAATATTTGCCATTGGACATTTTGCCCTAAACTGATGAATAAATTTGTAATTTTTGTATTTTTTTTTTTGGATATGTAGTATAGCAAAAGGTAAAAAATATATTTTTATTTCAAAATTGTTGCTCTCTTTTTTTTATAACGCAAACAATAAAAACCAAAGAGGTGATCAAATACCATTAAAAGAAAGCTCTATTTGTGGGAAAAAAAGGATGTCAATGTTATTTGGGTACAACATCGCGCGATCGCACAATTGTCAGTTAAAACAACACAGTGCCGAATCGCAAAAATGGAATCGAATGTCCCCTCAATTTGGAGACATTTCTTCACAATCATTGCCACATCGTGAGGAAACAAATGTAGAAGAAATTTCTGCAATGGAGGTAAAATGCAATGAAAACATGACAGAGGTTCTAACATACACACACACACACACACACACACACACACACACTTTTTTTCATGCAGAGAAAAAAAAAGTGTTTAGCCTGAAGTTACTTTGTAAGCCCTAGCCAGGAAAGTAGGTAAACTTTCTTGAGCTCTGATAATAAGAAAATATGTACAAGGATGCCATTTATATCCGATTGTTAAATATTAAAGCATCACTATTTCTAGAACATAAATGGTGCTGTGTATAAATTGAGACATTCTCCTTTTGCTGTGCAGTCTTTTAGCCCTGTATCATTGGCCATGTAGGGGGAAATAGGGGCAAGAAACTTATGTTGTCACTCTGAAGGGCAAAGTTCACTTGTTCTTCAAAGCATATTAGATTGTTTTGCTTTACACGTTGCTAAATATGCTCTGAATTCTATTTTTAAGGTACGCTCCTTGATCACGGATCCTTCGGCCTACAAACTACTTATCTTAAGTGGTCAGTGTTCAGATCAAGAAGGAGATTTAATTCTACAAAGTGGCACTTTTCCCCTCCGAAGGCTCGGAGAGGTGTTCAGTGACCCGGAGGTAAGTATAGTATAGTCAAAATCATTAACTAAATTATGTAAAATTGTATACTTATCTGTAATCAGCTTTTCTTTTTGGAGCTTGGTGCCATACTGGTTGGACTTTTTGTGCTATGTTTGTCTTTGGTTAAAATGTTGGCCCACCTAAAAGTGATATTAGTTAAAGGTTCAGTGTGGTGGCAAAGTAGTGTATATATCATATAATGTATACACTGTATACACTATATACTAACGTTCCAGCTCCTCCTGCTGCATTATCTGTGTCATAAAATAGATAAAATTGCAATATAGGAAGCGGGAACTATTTATAATAGCCACAGCTGGTATACAGAGATCAACACCCAGTACAGTACTCCTCCAATGATTTGCTTTGCATTATGCTGTTGTGTTTAAGGGCTGTAGATTGGAGGTTTTATCTTTATGTATCATTCATGGCTGGGTAGATCAATTAAAAAACCTTCAGTTTCCTTTAGTCCAAGATTGCTTTCACATCAAGGTTGGTTGAGTAACTCATTATTTTTTTCTGCTTTTGTCACCGCAGGTTTGTCAGCTCTTTAGTAACACTGATCCAGAGATCAAGGCTTCTTTAACGGTTTCTTGTTTGGAAGAAGGTGATTGGTGCAACCTTGGACATTCCAATTTCCAGGATATCATCAGTTTAAAGCTCAATCCTGAACCAGTCTTACCTGCAATGGATGGGGTTTCAGAATTTGCAGATTATGTCTCAGAGACTGTTGATGTTCCTTCTCCTTTTGATCTCCTGGAGCCACCCAATTCTGGTGGTTTTTTGAAACTGTCAAAGCCATGCTGTTACATTTTTCCTGGAGGCAGAGGAGACTCTGCCCTTTTTGCTGTTAATGGATTTAATATTCTAGTAGATGGTGGATCTGAAAGGAAATCCTGCTTTTGGAAGCTAGTTCGGCATTTAGATAGGATTGACTCCATATTGCTAACACATATCGGAGCAGATAATCTACCTGGAATAAATGGACTTCTTCAAAGAAAGATAGCTGAACAAGATGAAGAACAATCTCAGGGCTCTACTGCTTATAGTGACTGGATGAAGAACCTAATATCCCCAGAGCTTGGGGTTGTGTTCTTCAATGTACCAGATAAACTTAAAATGCCCGAATCTGGTATGAAGGTTAAAAGAAGTATTGAAGAAGCTTGTCTTACATTACAATACTTAAATAAATTAGGAATAAAAGCAGAGCCTTTGTACAGGGTAGTGAGCAACACAATAGAGCCCATAACATTGTTTCATAAAATGGGTGTTGGCAGGTTGGATATGTATGTGTTGAATCCAGTGAAAGACAGCAAAGAAATGCAGTTTTTAATGCAAAAATGGGCTGGAAACAGCAAAGCGAAAACTGGCATAATTCTAGCAAATGGCAAAGAGGGTGAAATTTCAGTACCATATCTTACATCCATCACTGCCCTAGTAGTCTGGCTCCCAGCAAGCCCAACTGAAAAAATAGTACGTGTTTTGTTTCCTGGAAATGCACCACAAAATAAAATTCTTGAAGGTCTTGAAAAGCTGAAGCATTTAGATTTCTTGAGGTATCCAGTTGCAACACAAAAAGACATTTCTGCTGGTGGTCCACCATCTATTGGTAAGCACACAAAAATCAAACAAAGGGCCGACAGCAAAGAAAGTCTCAAATCATCTACAAGACCAAGCACCGGTAAACCAAGTAAAAGGGATGACATTTCGGAAGAGGTGGTCAAGGAAATTAAATCAGAGATCACAAAAGAGACCAAAACTGAGAAAAAGGTTAAAGAAGCTTTAGACAAACATACTGAAAAACCTTCAAAGATTGAAAAGACAAAAACAGAATCAACCGATTCTGCAAAAGCTGAAAAGCGGAAACTTTTGAAAGAGAAAACAGGCAAGAAGTCTATAAAGGACAAGATTTCTAAACTTGATGAAAAAAAAGACAAAGAGAAGAAAGAAATAAAGAAAGAGAAAATTGATATCAAGAAAGAAAATGTTAAAAAGGAAGAAAAGAAAGATGTAAAAAAAGATGAAAAAAAAAGAGACGTTAAACCTGAAATTAAGAAACTACCCAAGCCTGACTTACGACCGTTTACACCTGAAGTAAGAAAAACACTACATAAAGCAAAAGTTCCAGGCAAAATTAGGGCTGAAAAAATAAAAAGTAAAGCAGAGAAAGATGCTATATCAGAACAAAAAGTACGTCGCATACAGCAAGTTCCCATAGAAAAGCCGCCACAGATGGCTGATATGGCAGAACAAAGATCAGTTATGTCATCTCCTGAAGATCTAACCAAAGATTTTGAGGAGTTGAAGTTTGAAGGAAAACTGGAGCAGTTAAATGAAAAACAAGAGGATGATATTAATTTAGAGAAGGATACTACTGAAGACATACCATCAGATATGTTAGTTATACAAAATCAGTTAAAAGATGAAAATCAAATAGAAGAGATGACATCTGATAAAAAAAGCCCTATTGAGTCTCCAGATGAAGGCATTACCACTACTGATGTGGAGGGAGACTCACAGTATGAAGAGAAGCCATTGTACCAAACAGATGACACAAATGAACTGGTAGATGAAGGTGCAGCAATGGATGAACCTGCCGAGATGGCAGAATATGAGGAAGAGGTAGCAACAGAAGAAGAGAATGAGATCACACCAGAAGTGGAAAACAGAGTGTCTGGGAGAAGCAGGTTAGAATCTATGCCAACTTTGGACATACAAGACTTGGAAACAGATGAAGATAAAGAAAATGAATTGGATGAAAAGGGCATTTTGGATAGAAAGCAAAAGGAAGAAATAATTGAGCAATGTGAAGATGATTATGTCAGTAAAAAAGAGAAAGATGAAAAGGAAACAAAGAAGAGCATTGAGGTGGTAGAAAAAGCTGATGTAGAAGAAATGGAGGAATATGTAGAGGAAGCTGAAGATAAACTGAAATGTAAGGACAGTGAGTACAGAGAACAATTACATGAAAAAGAAGAAAATATGTCATGTGATTTTTCAATGTCACTAAAAAAGGACACAGATACATCAAATCTTTATGGAAAAGATGCAGAAAAGGAGCCCTCATACCTGGCTGGTGTCCCTTTGTCATCTGGAACTGCTGCTGAGCATATCTCATACATCCAAGATGAAACTATGCCTGGCTATTCAGAAACTGAGCAGACAATTTCTGACGAAGAAATACATGATGAGCAGGAAGAAAGAATTCCTCACCTACAGTATGATGTAGGAAATTATGATATTTCAGTTCCAGATCATCCTGGATCATTTGATGCAATACATGGTATCATGGCTATACCTTCTTCTGAGGTGACTGTGAAGGGGTATGGAGTACAAGAGCCTGAAATAGTGGGTTATTCCACTAATATTGTTGCAGCACCCCTTGCAGAAGAGGAACATGTTTCTTCAGCAACGTCGATTACTGAATGTGACAAACTATCTTCTTTTGCCACATCTGTTGCAGAAGACCAGTCTGTTGCCTCTATTACTGCACCGAAAACAGAAGAGACAGGCAAAAGCTCTTTGCTTCTTGACACTGCTAACAGCATTCCCTCTTCCCATACTGAAGCTACACAGGGCATAGAGTATTTACCATCTGCTGGTACAATATCACCAACCTCTTCTCTAGAAGAAGATAAGTGCTTCAAATCTCCACCTCCAGAAGATTTTCAGGCAATGATTGCTTCTGTTAAAGGTCATCTGAATGAGAGCTGTCTTGCAGAGGTGGAGGCAAGCAATCAGACTACAGATATTAGTGGAATGGATGAAAGAAATTACAGCTCTGTTTTATTTTCTGAGCATGAGCAAGCTGATATCCAATATACATATGGCATGGATATGAAGTTCTCCTCCTCTGTTCCTTGTGGTGAATCAGAGAAAGTTGACTCCATCTTTGCAGAGACTGAGGAAAGGTGTTTGAGTCCTGATGATAGTACTGTTAAAATGGCATCTCCAACTCAGTCTGGGCCTACAAGCACTGGACACACACCATTCCACCAGTCACCTGTTGAGGATCGATCTGAGACTACACAAGCTGAACTCTTTGAAGCCGCAGATATACTTACACATGCAGAAGATGTGAAAGATGAAGTACTTGACAAATATGAATTATATGAAAAATGCACAGAGCAGGATTATAAATCAAAAGAAGTGCCTTCTCAAACTGCAGAGCAGGTGACTTTATCAGAAACCCTTACATCAAAAGAGCCAACATATACCACAGATCAAGATTATGATGATTTTGGCAATGAAACATTGCCAGCAATGAAAGAAATAATCCAGAGTGTGGAAGAGAAAGTAATTGATAAAAACATTGACCTTGCTCCATTCAGTGAGCTTCCTACAGAGCCTGTGATATCAATGGGTTCTAGACCATACATGCAGCTTGAAGAATCAGTTACATCTAAGGAAATATCCCATGAAGACTGGAAATCTTCACATGTCCAAGAAACAGAGACTGATCTGTTCCAGTCAGTGTCACCCAAACAGATGCTAGAGTATGCAGATTATGTTGATATTAAAGACCAAAAGCTTGGAAAAGATGAAATGTCACCTGAGAGTTGTAGTCAGGATATTTTCCTAGGAGATGCTAAGTCACTTTCCTTCACAGAACAAGGAAAAGAAGACGATACCTCTTTACAGATGTCGTTAATAGAGCAAAGTCCAATCGTGAATGAAACATATCAAGATAGTCCAACAAAAGAAACATATTTGGATAATGAAAGTTCTTTGCAGTTTAAAGATCAAACTGAGAAAAAAGAAACAAGATATGTGTCTGATGAAATGTCACAGGGATATGTGGAATCTTTGCTATCCACACAGGAAAGCTTTGAGGATGATCAAAAACATCTAGAAGAGCCTCCTGAAACACATTTTCAAGATCAGTTTCAGCCTCTCCCTCTCCATACTACAGAACCTAGAGAGGATAAAGAAACCCATTCAGAGGAATCATCTGTGGCAAAGATACAGTCATATCACCTTGAAGAACCAGTATTGCATAAGGAAAAATCTCCAATAATTTCCTCTTCAAGCCCTGATGAATCAGATTCACTGTCTTTTGCAGATCACAGTGCTCTTAAAGAAAGTGAATCAGTAAAAATAAGCTCTTTTAAAGAACCATGCCAAGATTATCCAGATGTAGAATATTCTCTCAACTATTTAAAATCTGTAGATTCTACAGAAAGCACACAGGAAAATAAGAGTTCCTCAAATATGTTAGAGGAGGACATATATTCAGAAAAGGTTAATAATGAAGGTTCCACTGAAACAGAAGATAGCTATCTTAAACAGCTAAACTTAGACAAGAGGGTATGGTTCACAGAGAAAAAAGAAGTAAAAGAAACAGAATATGTTAAAAAAGAAAGCAAGTTACGATATACTGAAGAAGGCGAGAGCACCTTCCTTGATGATGTTCCTGACTGGGAGGAGCAGTCAGCCTCAAATTTAGAGGATTCAGAACAGTCAACACCTGATAGAGTAGAGAGGGATATTTTAGATACAGAATATGCACATTTCCAAGAGGATAAATATATAGACCCTTTGCAGGAGTCTTCTTACATATCTGCTGAAATTCATGGCACTGATGACAAGGTATCATCTGCTGAATCTGTCTTGCAACAAGAAACAACATATCAATCGGATGAAGCTGACCTCTTAGATAAACTGTCCTATGTAACAACATCTTCACCCGCTGATGCTTTATTGGACAGGAAAGATGGAGCAATCGAGCCTATATTCCATCAAGATGACATTACAGAGAAAATAAAGGAAACTTCCTTGCCTGTAGCAAAGGGATTTGAAGACCATGATTCACAAGAGGAAGAAGAGTATCCATATTCACAACCTGTCTTTGATACAAGAGTTTCTTTTCATGATAGTGATTTTGTTGAAAAGAAATGTGATCTTCAGCTTGGCAGGGATGCTGTAAATGTATTAGATAAATATGAACATTCTCCAGTCAAGGAATCTAGTGATAATGCCTATAAAGAAAAGTTAAAACAGGAAGATGAACCATATGAATATTCTAGAGAATGCACGCAGCAAGAATATGTGGAAACATCATACCAAGAGACTCTAGCATTGTCTAAAGTCACTACTGAGTATAGTTTGGGAGATAAACTAGATGACACAAAAGGCGATTTGCTTTCAAAACGGGACAAAAAACTTTCTCCATCTTCACTGGACTATCCTACAGATTGCAGCTTAACATCATCCTATAGTCAATTTGAGTCCAGTGCACAAGAAAGGGAATTATATTGTTCTTCAAAAAAAGTTGAAGAACGGGAACCAACACCTTATCCAGGTGACAAATCATTTCAGTATGCAGATATATATGAGAAGATTGCTGTTTCCGGAGTTGGGCACATCATGGAAGAGACTGAACCAACAAGTGCTAGTTATCTAGAGAAAGAAAAGTCATCTATTCCTTCTGTTGATGCAGTATCTACAAGCATACAGTGTCATCAAATATCCTTAAAGGAGGAGGAGTCTCATTTATATACATCAAGAGAAAAGGAACTCTCGTCACCAATGTCCCCTAAAGAGAAAGGGGATCGTTCAACATTTGAGTACACGGAAACACAACAACATGATTTAGCAAGCTCAGGCATCGATAAAAAGTCAAGTATTAAATCAGTCGATAATGAAAAATTAGACACTGATATGTCATTTGAAAAGATACAAAGACAAAAAGTAGATGATCAGTTTGAATTATCAACCAGCTGCATGGATCAGTCACAGAAATCAGATACAACAGAACATAGTTGCGAAGATAGGGCTGTTTCTTATCTTCATGCTTCACAAAACAATGATGATAATATCGATTTAGCTAGTCAGAATGTTGCCCTTTCTGAAATAAGACCTGTTAAGGTTAAAGATTCCTATTATGAAAAAACGGACATGTGGGAAGAAAATGCAAGTGACTCTGAATTAGAGAAAGGAGCCAAAGAGAAGTCAGAAAAGGAGACAAAGGATCCCATTCTGCATGTAGATATAGAAAGGCCATATGAAACATACACATTTGATGATGTTAAGGAAAGGAATGACTTGGCTAATTTTAGCATTCTTTCTGAACAAAAAGATGTAGAAATAGAACACTTTAATGTTCAGGCTGGAGCAAAAACTGTGGAGTTAATTGGAGCTCAAACTGTTGAACATTCTTTACGGGGAAGAACAGAACACAGCTTTCATGACGATGAACAAAAAGAGCAGAGGGACGATAGTGAAATGGATTACACATACTCTCCTTTCAAGTTACAAAGTGAATTTACAAAGGATATACCTGAATCTCAATTCCAGATAGATTACCATCAGAAAGAAGCCCTCATTGAATCCCATGAAGCAGATTCATTTTTAGAAAGTGGTGCTTTATGTGGTAAGGACAAGAAACAATCTTTTGGTGTTGCAGAAAGTGCATTCTCAGCTACTGAATCTGAGTATTCATCTGGAATGTTTTTAGTTACAGAAAAAGAGACTGAAGGTTTGGCATATTCTGCATCATACAAACCACATTATGACTCTTTATCATTTTCAGATTCTAAAGAATTAGGTGCAGATGTCTTAGTTGCATCACTAAAAGGACAGGACGAATACCTTGAGGTTTCTGAAAGGGCCTGCAAAAAAGATTCCTCCTCTCTAACCCAGTTCTCACCATTAAGCCCATCTGAAGATAATCCTTTATATTCCAAAGTTTCAAGTCAACAATACACAGAAGCAGATTACCAAAAAGATTCTCACAGTGCATCAGAAACATCTTCTGAAGCAAGCACTCCAGTAAAAAAAGACACTGCTGAAGGATTTTACTCACCGATTGTTAGCAGTTATTCGGCAGATACTGAGCCAGCTGTCAGGAATCTGTGGGATGTATCTCCTCTTGTTCCAGCTGATGCTGCCAAACCCTATATACCAGTAGAAAGGGATGCCACTGATGATCATGAGTCTGCAAGCTCCTATGATATGGATGACTGTACATTGCCTTGTAGAATTGAATGCAAAGGAACACCGTGTACTTCAAAAACAGGTACCGCTAAAGAAATTTTTAGTGGCCATATAGCACCTACACAGGCAGAAAATATAGATGACATTTCCACAATTTCTAATGTGTTGACTTCATTTCCACCCCATCAACAAGAACAACTGTCAGCAGCAAATGGCCCCACAGAGGTTAACACAGTGCCGGAATTATTTCAACATTCACAGTATGTTGAAAAGGAGTTCTACTCTTCCGATACAATGGGTGAAAAAGCATCTCCAGATTCTGATAGAGAATCTCCATACTCTGAGGAAGATACAGAAAAACCAAACCGGCCCTCTTCTCTTGTGTCTCCCGACCACACATTTCAACCTTACTTTCCAGACACACAAAAAAGTAGAGGACCTGAAGATCATGGAGATGCTTCCCATGAGCATGAACCATGCCTAGGAACATCAAGTGAGTATGAGCACAAAATATCCTCCTCAGAGTACTTACACAAGAAAGGTGAACTCTCTCCATCTTTTATAAACCCTAGCCCCCTTGACCTTTCAGATGACAGTGACGTGTCACAAGATGAGGGTCATCCTTCAGTTAAGGGAAGATCTCATCATGGGTCAACCCGTCATGTTCAGGGAACCACTGCTGAGGAAACACCTCCAACATCTGTTAGCGATTCTAGATCCTCCCAATCAGATTCTGATGTTCCACCAGAAACTGAAGAATGTCCATCAATAACAGCTGATGCAGCAATGGATTCTGATGAGGATGCAGACTTCCTTCCTGTAGATAAAGCAGTGGGAAATTCTCACCACAGTAGCTCAAGGCAAGGTCACGATCCACATCCAGCTCCAATGATGGATCCCTATCCTCATCCTCCACATCCTGATGTCTGCATGGTAGACCCTGAAATGTTAGTAAATGAATTAACTCTAGGTAAAGGAGAAAAACTGCTAAAAAAAGATCTAAAGGAGAAAACTAAAGGTGTTAGAAAATCTTTAAATAAACCCAAATCTACTTCACCTGCTAGGAAGCTGGAATCTAAAGTAAAACATTCTCCAACACTATCAAAGCAGACATCCCGAGAGACAACGGACAAATCTTCAAAACATATAACAGTAAGGAAGGAAACAACAGAGAAATCTCAAAAAACAAAAACTTCATTGCAGACCCATTCCTCTAGGGGAGAAGACAAAGAAGACTTTTCTAGAAGCAGTAATCCTAGCAAGCTGGTAAACGGCATCAAATCTACAGGTAATTTCATTTTGAACTACGCACCAAGTTCATTAAGTGCCCGCTTATCATAATTAAAATTGTGTGCACACTAGAGGTTTGATTGGTGTTGAGGAATGTTGTGTACTAAGTATATGCAGATTTATGGTATATGTCAAAGCTATTGTTTAGAATTATGAGCTCTTTTTTATAATTATAAGAGAGGCTAGAGACAAACCATTTAACACTGGCATGGGTGCTTACAATGGTTAGCTTTTATTTGTTTATGTAAAACCTTTATTCCAAAAGAAAAAAAATGCTAGTCTACCCACTTAAAGAGCATTAGCTGGAGTTTGGCTTTAGGACCAGTTCACACCACATGCAGTCCAGTGCATTTTTTTCTGCATCAAAAAGGCATGTAAAGTAGGTTATATGGACCAGTGTAGTCAGCTCCAGGGCTTTCCAGTTCCTGAAAAAAAAAGTAGAACATGCTGCATTTTTCCTGCACTGGATTGTACTGGAGCATAGTAAAACACATAAAAAAAGGCAACATAATGAACTGGAATGCATCAAAAATGCACCAGACCCCAGTACAGTGAAAAGAAAACAGGAAAAAAGCATCTGGAATGAATCCAGAAATGCATCAAAAACGCACCGAAATGCACCAAAAATGTGTTAAATACGCGCATGCAGGAACGCATCCAGAACTGATCTGGAGTGCGTTTTTGTGGCGTGAACCAGCCCTGAATTTATTAGTCCAGGCTATCAAGAGGTCAGTTTACTAAGAGTTAAATATCACATTCATTTTTTAGTTAAAATAATTTATGTAAATATTTCATGAGTTAAATTTTTTATTTAGCGTTATTTAACATGTGCTCTTGCATGTTCAATCTGGACCTCCTGTGCAGCATGAAGTGAAACATTTAACAGTTGTATTTCTACCACTGCTAAATATCACATTTCAGCTCAGGGCTGCAGGTTGTTAAGGAGCCGGCACCCGCCAGTGTCCTAACAACCATGACTTATCCAACAGAATGGAAACAAAAGAGCTGACAGTTCTTTTTTTTTTTTAAAGCATGCCCTTTGGGTCTATAGATTTGGGGTGACTTCATGGCAAAAAAAAATGGTGTGTGGTCCCCCCCAAAATCCATACCAGACCCTTATCCAAACATGAAATGTAGCCTGGCAGCCCAGGAAAGGGGAAGGACAAGAGTGCACTCCCCCCCCCCCGAAACCATGCCAGGCCACATGCCCTCAACATGGGAGGTGCTTTGTTCATGAGGACAAGGTGGTTGTGGGGTTGCAGAGGCCATGTCTTAGCACAATCTGGAAATCCCCTTTACCAAGTCCTTTATTTTTAAAAAAACGTTCCCCGATATAGATTTATATTCAATCACGATGAATGTCGCCTGCACAAAAAAAAAACCTACTGCTCGGCTCCCACCGACTGGCACACCGTTAGCCCAAGTAAATGAGGGGGTGGGGTCAATAATGTCACATGTGGCAGGGCCACTTGGGGACATCATTAACTGGGGCGGGGGTCAATAACCTTACATGGGGTGTGGCCTCCTGGTGATGTCATTGACCATGTATGATCAATGATGTCTACAGGTGGTCCCTCCCTTTATGACACCATTGACCACGCCTCCCTTGTTGACTTAAGTGTGGTGCATCAGTTGGCAGCAGCTAAGCATTAGGAGCGGCATGTTAAGGGCATTGTGACCTGTTATGGTCCGGGGGGGGGGGGGATCCGGCTGGTGCGCACTCATTCCTCCCCTGTTCCAGGCTGAATAATAGTCTGTTATGGATTTTTGAGAGGACCTCACGCAATATTTTTTGAATGACCCCCACCCAAAATCCCGAAGGGCCTGGTATGGATTGGGGTGGGACCGCACATCGATCATTGGCTCTTGTTTACATTCTGTCAGCGGGCAATCCCTGCTGACAGAGGATAAAACACTGGTTGTTAAAGATTCCTGCGGATGCTGGTTGCTTAACAACCAGCTAGACCACAACTTATTTAACTAATGCTTTTGTTTACATTTGTTAGTGAATTGACTTTTAACTTGGTATATGTGGTATATGTGGTATTTACCAAACGTTTCTTATTTTTGCGGTAAATACCGCATAAACCTACAGTGAATTGAGCTTTTCAATATCGCATGCGATATTTGGATACATGACCCAAATATCATATGCAATCTCCTTTAGTGAATTGAGCCCTAAATCTGCTAGTGCATCTAGACACACTAAGACAAGAAGTGTGTTACTAGGCAGATATTCAGGTTAAAAATAAAGGAAAACTGATACAGCCACAACATTTCAGGATTGGTAAATTGCAATAAATAACCTTTTTGTTTTTTTGATGTAATGTTGCTTTAGGCATAAATATGGCAATATAGATGTGATTCGCTGTGGAGTGTATGTTCCAGCACCTGAATAGATGTCTAAAGTATTTTAGAGATTTTACATGGGCAAGCAAAACAGGGGGCATTACAGTGCGCATGTCCAGATATCGTGCACAATCTTTTATGCTGCTGCTTCTGAACAGTTTTTTTACGATAAATACCCATACACTGCTTGTTTTGCTTTCACAGCATAGTATATATATTTATCTTAATCATACAGTACAGGATGCAGGCTGTTCACAGACCCTGGGTTATAGGCTTGCACCTGCTGGTGATTGGACACTGGCAAGCTTTTGAGGACATTCCCCGTTGCAATCCACCATTTTTCAATCTCAGACCATTTATTATAACAGTATAATGTAGACCATAATAGTACTGGTCGGAGGTGTGCCATGTAGTAATATTTTTTAAATGTCTGGGTCCCTGATATTTAAGAGCTGTGGTGCTTAGAGTATCTATATGTAAATGAGAGGAGATCCTGTGGGATTTTTTTTAAAGTAAAAAAGGGAACTTTCATTGGCAGTGTCTGCAAGTAATATAGCAATTTCAGCAAAATCGTCATCTTAATAGATGTGATTTTGCCTAACCAACACACAGGGAGACACCGCTCTGCACAGCGAAGCCAAATGCAGCCAATTATAATTCACCCTTGCAGGTGTTTTGGCTCACAAACGTCCTCCAAACATTTCAGAATTAGCATATAGGAACTAGAAGAATGAGCTGGCACTCACTGGAAATCTTGATAGTTATCCTTTATTCCATTGTTCCATTACATGACATTGGTTACGGGTAAGAAGCTGACGCATTTCGGCGACACAAAAGCGCCTTGATCGCAGCATTTTTTTTGCCTAACCACAAGATGTGGTGTGCGGGTCCAGTTTTGTAGCCTTGCTCCAAGCAACCAATAGAAATTGTTCCCCATTGTCTGGATTAGGCAGAGCCATAGGAATCTACCCCAAAGCAACCGCTTCAATTAGGAAGATGGATTCTCTATATGTCTCATCCTCAGGACCTTGCAAAGGACATCCTGCTTCCAAGTCCACCATTGCTCCACAGATAAGACATCTGATCACTAGCACTTACACTCTCCAAGACAAATCTCCTTCTGTGCTTTCACATGCCCATTCCAGCAGGTTGGTGGGAAGTTTCTGGCCATTCTGGCACCCCATAGGCCAGCTTTGTAAGGCTGCCACCTAGTCCTCTATTCATGCCCAAGGTTCTACCAGGTGGATGTCCAGTCTTCTGAGCAAGTAGCTTTTAGCCACAAGTTTCTTGCAGGGACACTCTGAAGCTGAATCTATTGACCCTTGTTGTTGGGCCTGTTGGCACAGTTTTGTTTGCCTAGTTGTTTCCCACCCTTCTCATTCATTTACCTGGGGACATCCCAGGGTCTATGAATTCTCAGACTGTGTCCTATACTGCACGATTACATTGGGTAAAAGGAATTCTGATTTACCTGTGAATTCCATATCTTGGAGTACAGTATAGGACACAAGCCACCCTCCTTTATATTCCTTGGTTTCTCTGCATTACACACTACAAAACTGAGGACTAACGTAGTCAGGTAGAGTAAAAGGGGAGGTGCTCAGGGAGTGTGTCTTCAAAAGCTTGCCAGTGTCCAATCACGTGAAGGTACAAACCTATAACCCAGGGTCTATCAATACTCAGCCAGTGTCCTATACTCCAAGATATGGAATTTACAAGTGATTCAAAATTCCTCTCTGCTTAAGCTGCTTTGCTTAGTGCATTTTGATTTTATTGCTTATCAAGTCGGTCACTTTAGTAAAAGTGAGTAACATGTTGACACACAATTATTTGTAGTGTTGAGCGAACCCGGACTGTAACGTTCGGGTCCGTACCGAACTTTCGGGTGTCCGTGGCACGGACCCGGACCCGGACATTTCAAAAATCGTTCGGGTTCCGTCCTAGTCCAGAATTTTACAGAGTTTAGACAGGGAGTGCGTCAGTCGATGGAAAGGGATGTGATTGGGTTCCTCGTACACTGACGTCGTGACACTGAGGTCGAATATTTCTCCGACCCAGTGTACTACGTGGCCGGTTAGTGTCGGTACGGTAATCATCCGTACCGACACTACCGATGATTCCCGTTTGGTCACTTTGTGAACAACTAACCGACGGGACGTCGAAGAGTTGTGCACCTCATTTTATCGTCTTGGGGCCTGGCTTGGGCTTGCTAAAAACTTTACAGGCCCAGGCCCAGGCACGGTGCCTGTGGGCTTTCAAGCCATGCCTGGG
>BLSH010413237.1:565005-579393 GCA_018402905.1 Glandirana rugosa | reverse complement strand
ACCTCAGGAAGAACCCTAGGGTTCCATGGAACCCTGGTTGAGAAACCCTGCTCTAGCTTATGGCCTAGATTTCTCGCCTCCACTAATTTCATAATAAATTGATATATAGATGCTGGCCCCAAGCCATGCTATCATGGTTTCCCCCACTCTCTTCATATTGTCTCCAAAGGAGCAACAGGGAAACCAAAATATACCTATTCTCCTGTTACTTGTTATCCTTTTGTTGCTTATTATGAAGTAGCTTATGGAGCGAAATTATGTATAAGGTTTGTTTGCTGGAATATATCTATATGCTTCTCCCACAATACCCATTGCACGTTGATGTATGTTTATAGTATATTGATATATTTTTTCAATGTACACAAGTTTTGAAACTTTCAATAAAAATTATTGGAAAAGAAATTCCAGTTGTCCCTGTGGAACCAGACAAATTCCGATACGTCTATGGTCAGCTTAATGATTACCAGTTAACGTATTTAATTAGCAATACACTGTATTTAACAATATTATTTTAGTAATTTTTTTTTATTTTATCCAGGTGACACTGATCCCAACACATGACACCGAAGTGACACGTGAATGGTACCAGCAAACCCATGAGAAGCAGCAGGAGCTTAATATAATGGTGTTAGCTAGCAGCAGTACTGTAGTGATGCAAGATGAATCCTTCCCAGCATGCAAAATAGAATTCTAAGGATCACAGCAGTCGCAGTGTGTCTATGTGTATTTTGTGTTTAGGTGTGTGTCCAGGCACAATCCAGCTCTTTCTACAGATCTGGATCTGGTCCGCCTTGGCAAACCCTGTTAACTGAACATTCAGCGTCCCTTTAGCTGGTTAGGCTCTGTATTGGTAACATAACTACCAATGTTGGATGTCTGTGACACACGCAGCTTTTATTTTTCTTCTTGAAAAGATTGTTTCGGCAAACTCTTTTTGTTTGCTATATGTTACCGTTATCTGTGTAATTTTTGTTACATTTTCATGCATTGCCAATTATCAGCAGAAAGAAAGATAACACCAATAATGTATGATAACAGCAGCAAGGGATTATTTATATATAAGCATTAATGAATATTGTCTTAGCAGCCTCATATCCACAGTACGATTATTCAAGAGATTTTGGTTAAGGGAGGTCAGTTACTGGCAGAAAATACAGCCATTAGATATTATAACATTATTTCTGATGGCAGTTGAGACTCAGTTACCATGTAGTGAAAAATACTGTAAATAGATAACTACTTGATTATTTTAACTTTTCAACCTAGGATTGTAAATCTGGATCAAAAACCAGAGGAAAGATCTGGAATGTTCTCAGATACATAAAACATATGGATTACTTATACATCCACACACGAGAAGACACATTGGTTCCATATTCTGCAACAAACCAAAGTATTTTCAGAGTCAGAAAGCAACGTGTCGGCTAGGGACATACTTATGCTGAGCTTTGAAACCCTAGGGTATGATCTGCATAAAGGGGGTTTGATAGGGCTGTTTGGATATGTAGTTAATATAGTAATTTTTATCTGGGAGAGTTTCCAATAGATTTTCCAGATAAATATACTAAACATTTTTATTAGCTGTATGAGTATAGTAGCATAAAATTACTTATGACAGACTGAACAAAATTTGGGCATTGCCCAATCATAGAATGTGGAGCATAGACCCCTAAAATATACGTAGCCATGAAATCGCTAGTGATCAACTAGAATGGGAATCCTTGGGGCTAACTTTATATACATTGTTGTATGGCCCTGTTTTTCAGGTCCTGCCCTAGGTACCCAGTCAGAGCAGTGAAGCTGAGTCCCTGGAAGCAGTTAGCAACCATGTGGATGGTTTGCATGAATGTCATAGCCGCAATGAAAGATAAAGTTAAGGTTTCCCATAGTGTCATTAACACCAGAATACCACCATCCTATTTTTATAAATAAAACTCAGACTTCTGACTTAATATTTTCTTTGACACTGCTGAAATGCCTATAATATACTGCACCCGGCCTCTGTTATGGTGGTTATCAGTTTATACCAATTGGATTATACCACTGGATAAAACAAATAAATGCCATTTTATACAAATATCCAGATATAAAAAAACTTGTAATTTGACATGAAGAACAAATTTTTATTTTTCAATGATTTATCTCAGCTTCCAGGAAGGATATGATCAACATGTTTACTGGTAGTGTCCGTAGATGGTAGTTTGACTGTCATAGAAAATGAAGCTTCAGCATTCTAGTTATTTATAATCCTGTAACCTGCTAGGTTAGAGCACTTGATTTCATTTGGCTCCTCCATTGTACAGAGCTGATCACTCACTTGGATTTATTTAATAAGGACGAAGGGCAAAGTGCTTTAAAGCATAGCAATCACATAGAATGTTTTTTTTTTTCAGTGGCCTGACTTAAGTAAAATAACACGTGATCTTCAATTTGGTCTTTTCTTTGCTTTACTGAATAAGTCCGATTGTGTGATTGTGATGTACCTATTGATGTGCTTTCTTGCAATGGGGACTAGTGATCGCTTAGCAGGTAGCCCATACTGTATACAAAACAATAAATAAGATACAGTGAATGTTGGGTACTTAATACTATTATTCTTGCTCATATCAGCTGTATAGGTGGTAGATCCACAACGCTTAAGAACATTATCAGATCTTTTTATTTCACCGACCATGGAAGCTGCTACACAAAAACATTTTTATAGCTTGTTTGTTTATATTTTAGATTTTGTTGGCTGCTCTAGGGAGCTAATTGCCTTACACAACAGAGCACATTTCTTTATTGCTGAACAAACCATTTATATATCAATGGTGTATTTTGCTGTCTAATTTATATATTTATTTTTATCGTCAGAACTAAGCTATGTTATTAATTTATGGGTCTAACAGTAAGCGATGTTTGTATGTTTTTTTTTTTTTTTTGTAGGCCAAATTATTTAGATGCATCTAACCTTAGTATAATCTATTGATTATTGTACTGGTCTTGGCAATAAGCCAATTGCTTATTAATGGGGATATCATTTTATAGGCTGTTGATTGTTCTTTAACACACTGAGCTCTAAAGGGAAATTACCCATAGTCAAGACTTAGAGAATTGTAGGTATGTAATTTTATCTTTGTGTAGTCATCATACTGTTGCTTTTAATAGTATGAAATTATGTTTTAGTCAATTTTTGCACTAGTTGTCCATACTCTACAAATCAATATACCCCCTCGCGATTTTGCACATATAAAATGAAGTCCTTTAAAAAAAAATGATCTTGATTTTTTTTAGTTCCACGGTGACTCCTAGGCCAACTTGTGGAAATATAAATACAGGATGTACCATAACATGAAATGTTTTATTCTCCAGATTTTGTAAGAACAGATCCAAGTAAAGGATTGTTGGAGTGGTGATTTCTTGAAAGTTCATACTCTTCTTATCTAACCAAGTGTCTGTGAAATGTTTGCTATCGATTGCCTGGCTGTGGTTATATAGTGTTATGAAATGAGTTGACTGTGCTGTAGTAATAATGCAAAGTGATACAGATAGGAATGGTGTGTAATGGGACTGGGGGGTCAGTCCTCAGCTGTCATGTTGTATTGTCACAAGATAGCTATATTCTGACCATCCCTTGTGATTAGTATACTGTGTATGTGTAAGGACCTGTAGGCTAAGACCCAACAAACCAAAACAATGACGTATAATATCCAAAGTAAAGCTACTAGAGTGGAATGACTTTGTTGTTTTGAATGTTTTTAGATTTTAATCAAGAAGGCGGTCAGATGTCTTTTCTAAAATGTGTTTGCAACTGTCCATTATTTTGTTACATGCTTTTACGCATTTTACCCCAAGTCCCTGTCTTCTTTTAGTGCTGAGCTAAGGGAAAAAAAATGCACATTGTATCAGCACTACCCTGTACTGGAATGGTATGCTTGATTTCTTTTAATGAAGCTAAATCTTAAAGTATGCATGCGTTATGTTCTCTGCATATGGCTGTTAGAATTTGTTGAATCTGCGTATATGTTCCATTTTTATTAATGTGGATGCTCGACCTACAAGCCCCACCTACTTGCTGCAATGCTTGTGGCTCTAAGCCAGTAACATAGGTGCCTGGATGCCTAGCGCACTCATCTGATGACGACCCAAAAGGAAGACGCTAGCGCATAGCCATTTCCTTTGATCACATCCATACGAGTGTCTAGGCAGAATAGATAATGCACTAAAAAGAAATGAGCTATGAATGTTTCTATTTCTCTTAAACTTGAAAGCTTATACAAAAAAAAAAGACCAAGAAACAGGATAAACATGGTCACTAAGAAACCTGCCTTGCACATGACAATACTGAATGGAAACACTTATACACAGCAATGATGTAATGAATAAGAATGTACACAGACCTTAGACCTTTTCCCTTTATTACTGTGCATTGAAAAGTTTGATTTTTGTGATTCCCCTTTAAATAGTTGACCAATAACAAGAATAGTAAACCTACAACAAACTACCAAATAGAGCTTCTCATTGCTGCCTTTTGATGCATATTAGTAGTTTTGTAGCACTAAAGCAGAGGGGTCAAACCTAGGTTCTCAGCTATTGCTAAATTGTTGTTTAATCTGACAATAGCTATAGGGCTGGGGTTGGGGCCCTGCACAAAGGGAACAACTCAAAGTCAACCAAGGTCAATCTCATGATTCCGCCCTCCTAACCAGACAACATGGGCAGAGACTGTATTTGCTAAAATGTATCACAAATGAATGCAGAATCTCTGTAAATCCATTACTACCATTACAACGTAACATATAGGCGATATATAAATATAGAAACATTTAAAATCAGCTGTTGCTTGTTTCTGCATGTGGACTACAATGAGTTATACCCCTGTATGTAATAGGTGAAGCAAAAGAATAAATAACTATTTTACAAAATATATAAAAAAGTGAACACGTCTTAATTGTATTGAAAATTGCAACCTGTATTCCTGATAGCTTCTTTATACGTTGGATGTTGTATAAATAAGACCCCCGACTTTTTCATTCTTTTCCTTTAATGTTCTGCAGCGTTACTAAGAAACTTGTTTCCCGAAAAGATTTTTTTTTTAATTTGTTCTCTACTTCTGTTTCTTAATGTCCCCTTTTCTGTGTGCAATATTCTGTCATTTTGAATTTCTGTAAATGGAAACGCCTGAAACTCTAACAATAAAATGACATGAATAGGTCTGTCGTTCTTTTCGCCTTTATTTTACATTATTGAAAAATGGTTATTGAAATTATTGTTTTTTTTTCCTTTTAGCTATTCTCTACTTTAACCTTAACGTTTAATCTGCTTATATTTTGCCTTCCCTGGCTCTTCCTTTCACCAATCATCAACATGTTAATAGAAATTTTAAATAAAACATTTCTTAAAGAATTATTAAAAAATAAAACATTTATGTTTTATTACATCTTTTATTTTAGACCAGTGATCTTATCACTGCTTCTCTATGCAATGTAGGAAGATCATGACTGGTGGGAGGGGATGGCAAGGGGCTATACATAGGTTCCTAAAAACATCGCAGTGCCCTGCCTCAGTACTCAAGAGCCCTCAACCCTATTGCAAGCAGTAGGCTCATTTTTTTGAGGGCACATGGATATGCAAATACCAACATTTTTGATGGGTGATGTCAGTCTGGAAGAGAGAATGTTCATGGGCAGGCTGTATTTGCATGCACATCTCCCTAGGCAAGGCCTACATGCAATGCTGTGCCTCCATGACTGAAAGAACTTAAATCCAATGAATGAAAGGGGCAGGCCAGAAACAGTGAGAAAAGGTCTAGATCAGCCTTTTTGTCCCAGAGGAAAATTTAATACAATTTTCAGCTCTCGGGGGAATGCCTGTTAAACAAATTAATTGGGGGACAGTGGAAGAAACTCCCCTTACATTGGTGGTCAATGTGAAGAATGCACCCCTTCCTTACAGACAGCTACAAACATAATTGATTTCTTGCAGCTGACTATGACAAGTGGCTTTGGTCCCAGAACTATGCAACCAACATTAAATGATAGGTAAATCAGACACAGTTCAAGGAACCCACAGCAACCTCAGGAGGAATCATAGAATTCTACTGAACCTTATTTGAGAATGTCTGCTCCAGATGATACTGGATCTTCTTCAGCCAGGAAATGTGGTGGGTTTTATCTGATTTGCTCTACTTTCTAATGCATGAAATGAGTAAGGCATTTCAGTACAGGAGAGAGGTCTGTACAGCTATGCAAGACTGTTCAGCATTAAAGTAGTTACACAGGTAATTATTTTTTTGTGCTATGAAAATTCTGTGAACTTGTACATTTTGGTAATTTTACAAAGCATACAAAGAGAGGTTGATAATAATTCTATCAGTCTGTGGAAATGTTAAACAGAATTCAATGTATACGTTTGTAATTATATATGTACATGATGGCAGCTGTACTTATTATATATGCAGCTCTTCTTCCAGTTTAGCAGTGCTACATAGTACTTCTGATTTACTGGTCTTTCTCTCAAAGGGATTGATTTACTAAAGGACTAGTAACTGTTCACTTGCACATTGAATGGTCGCTGGAGGTCAGTAAAAAAAGTTGTGTTCACTTTAATTTAATCTACAATCATGAGCTAGCAAAAAATCCTTTTTTTATCACCCTGTCACATGATTGGGTATTTAAAGTGAATAAAGGTTCAACCCATTAAATATAAATCACTTTCAAGTTAAAGCTGCCCATGGATAGATGAAAATTTGGTGACTTCAGCAGGGTTCAACAGAAGTCCATTGCTAGAATGGGACTGTAGGAAAAATGTTCTCAGCCACTGATTGGAAAAAGAAAACAAGTTATCTATGGGCACCTTGGCAGACGTTGCTCCTTTAGAAAATCAATCAAGTGGATCTGCTGAAAATAGCTTCCTATTTTGACTTGTTTGTTGCCAAGCTAAAATTGCCAATAAAAGGTGCCCCTGAAAAGAAGTTAGTAACTTCTCACCTCTCTGCCAAACACAGTCCTATAGAAGTGAAAAATTTCTGACCTGACATTTCATCTAATTTCTGTGTGTGTGTTGATCTCCTGTGTACTACATTGTGCTCAGTGGTTCCTCCCAGTGACCCTCACATTTCTACAGGACAAAGCAGTGAAATGGTGTTTGGTAGGAGGAACCACTGAGTACAATGTGGGACCAGGAGGTGTCAGTTTCACTTTGGGAATATTTATCCTCAACGGAGCAGTGTTTGGCAGAAAAGACAGCAGGAGAAGTATTTACTTTTCTTGGACAGCTTTTATGGGCAAGTTCACTTTGTTGTCATTCACTTTAAACAGAGTAACTGCGCTGACAGTTTAATTTAGTCCCCAACTTGGAGATATCCCTAAGACGTTATCCACTATCCTGAAAAAGATCTATATCAGCAGAAGTTTGGAAATTTCAGCAGAGCTTTCAGAGAATAGCAGGAGAAACGGAAAAGGTAAAAAAATGTGTTTGCAAACCTATTGGATTATTCTGGATATATTAAAGCAGCTTTGGTGTGTAAAAATGACTAACCTTCAATTTGCAAGTGATAAGAAGCGTATTGGGATCAGACGTACGCTTTTGGGCTTGTGCAGTAAGTAATACAAGGAACATTGCATGAAGTGAAAATTGCAGTAACCAAAAGTATTCAATCCTAGATAGCAAGCAATTGAGCTGTGTGTTTGAAAATGACTTGCTAAGCTATTGCTAGGCTTGCCAGGATTCACGGGTTTGTTGCACAATTGCAGCAAGTTCACATTGAATGACTGCAGGTCAACTTTCTGCAAGTCTGCTGCAAGTTCTGGTTCAGTTATGTTGTGCAATAGTCATCCCACCACAGGGGTCACTGTGGCTGAATTTTCATGCTGTAGACTTACCACTGTAACTTTTCTCTTGCTAGAGACTTGCCACACAAATTTGCTGCAAATTGGAAAAGTGTCAACTAGAACTTGTACTTCAATTGCTCTGCAAATGTACAACTTGCCACTGAAAATGTGCAGCAAGTTAACAGTCTTGCAATTCAACACTGCCACAAATTTGTGGCACGTTATCCTTGCTATCTGGGATCATAGACCACTTTACTGAAAACTAGTGAAAGATATAATCAATTGCCCCTCAAACTGTTTTGTTGAATAAAACTATTTATGTCTAACATTTTACAAAATATAGGCAATTGTTCCCTTTTCCTTATAGAAGGAACATAACTTCTTAGAAGTGTGCATTCTTGGTAAGAGAACAAGTATGGCAGACCAAATTTTTCATTAGTATTCCAGATAAGATTGGTTAAAGGTTCCATGCCACCATGCAGCCTACCACCTTCCTTTATCTGGTGTTGATAGATATCTTCACTGTTCATCTTTATTCATATATTCTGAATGATAAACTGTGTAGATAATGATGTTGAGTCCCTAGAGATAAGAACCCATGTGTTTATAATCAAACTGGAATTGAGCTAAAAATAGATTTCATTGCTTGTTAGAATTATCTGGTAATAAAATGATGACTTGTGAATGGTAATTTGTTCTCATATCAAAAAAAGAAAACTCAACCATGACCCCTGCAACTGGGTCCTGGTAGTGAATGCTGGGGCCAAACAAGAAAATATGGCTATAGTGGACAACGCCTTTTGAATCCTTGTGCCTAGACAGCACTGAATTTGCATGGCAACTTTACAATATCCTATTAACACGTGCATTCCCAAACTCACCTTACTATATCAGAGACTGGAAGTGGGAACTAGGACACACCATCTCAGAAGATGATTGAGAGAAGCCATTTTCCTGACCCTTAAAATCGAGTATAGACAACCAAACAAGAAATAAATTATAAGCAACTAACTAGATGGTATAATCTCCCCTGTCATGTTGCACAACATATTTCCATCAATACCCTAACCATTGTTGGAGATGCTGAAAGGAGGTTGGAACTTTTCTCCATATCTGGTGGTTATGCTATGCTCATAGGTGTGCACAGCCTATTGCATTAGGGTGTGCACCACAAAGCGCAAGCAAACATAAGTGCGTGTGTCTATATGTCAGAAGGGCAGAGATTGGTGTCAGTAGTTCATTTTTATTTTATTTATTTATTTTTTTTACAATTTTGTTTTTTTATTATTTTTTACAATATTATATATATTTTTTTACAATTTTATTTAGGAGCCCTGCTGGGGGCCTTTGATGAAATATCAGGGGTCTAAACAGACCCCTGATGTCTCCCTTTTGAAACAGAGAAAGGGACTGAGGACAGAGATTCCCCAGTCCCTTTCTCTGCAACCAGTCAGCAGGGGTAATCTGCAGAGTACAGGGGGATTAGGGTGTGGAGATCTTTTTTTTACATTATGCCACCAAATCACAGGAACTGCTTGGCCAGTCTCCAGAGGTAGATGTACTATCCGTTATACCCAGATCAGTTATAACTGTCAAAAAGCGCCTTCTCTGATTCCTCCTATTTGCAGGTGGAGCCTTGATTCCTAGGCATTGGAAGACAATCGCAATTCCTCGTATTAGAGAATGGGTTGACAACCTCAGCCAAATCATGAGGATGGAGGAACTATCAGGAAGCCTACAAGAATGTCACTTGAGGTTTATAATTATCTGGTAAACTTGGATCAACTTCTCTGGTTCAACCAAATTTTGGTCCTTTCTATGAGTTTTAAGAAGTAATCCTAATGTCAATTAAGGAAATCAATAGCCAGACTCCCAACTGGGTACCTTCCATCTCCTACCCTCTGTGACTTCTTTTCTCTTTATATGGCCCTCCATTTTTCTTCTTTAGTCTTCCTCTGCTTATGCCATCTATTTCTCACTTTTAAAATTGTTAAAAATGAGAGGCATTTTGCTTCTAGCATTTCTAGTGGCTACATGATATAACCGCAACTGTAAAACTCTACAAGCTGTTATAAAATTGTCATATTAAAATATTGCTCATGTTGATGTGCCTTCAGTACTGAATTCTGACTCTCGATTCTTTCTTTATTAGTATACTCTATGTGTACTTATGCCAAAGTACCTGATAAACCATATTCTTTAAAAAAATAATAATAATAATCATATAGATTAGGAGTGACAGGGGAGGGATCTACAAATTCTCCTAGATTCATAAAACCCTATATGACCAATGTACTATATAATGAAGGAAATGTTCCATTTTCTAGAGTAAAGGAAACAATCATGAAAACTTCCAACATGTTGGAAAATCATTAAATGCAATAATGAGCATTTTTGATACAGAAGTGAAACGTGAAAGCTCAGGTGTTAAAGGCTAGAACAGGATAATTACTTGCATTGAGTCCCTAAACTGCATATTTTGCAAACATAATTTATTGTTAAATTTTCATTACATTTGTCTTAATTCACCATGGAAAAGGAATATTAAGTGATGATTTTACAGCTATTTGATAAAAAGTAGAACTATTACCTCACTATTTTGGTTTTGAGCTAATTTCCTAAAGAAGCCTATTCTGTAAGTGTACCGGACCTCGCAGCATGCCTGAGTTTTAAAGGGCTTGTAAAATTCATGCTCTAAATATTTTATGTTAAAGGCGGAATGATAAGGTTTATATCCTGTCTGTCAGACTGCAGTTTATAATTTCTGAATATGTTGAAGTAACAAAGTGTTCCATTCAGGGCTTGACCTGCACAGTGCTGGCATTCCAGGACTGCAGTCTAACTCCCCCTTCTGTGATGCATTTCTGTTGATTTCTAGATTCTTTGGATGTTCAGTACTGCGTGGGAAGACTTAACAGAAAATGACTACATTACATCAATAGTCCAATAAAGACAACTGTATTGTTTCGGCTAAGGATACAATTGCCCCTAATAGGATTAGATGATGTAGGCAATGAAAACCAGTTTCCTTTGAAATCATATAAATCAATCCTAAACATTGTATGCACCTTTTTTGTTTTATTTCAGTAACCAGTTTACTATAGCTGCTTTAAGATGTGAAAGAAGAGTGTTTTAAGGTCAAATAAAGCAAAGGCCATAAGAATCTGTCTAGACTGTTTTTCAATCATCCAAGTTACTTCTGCAGTTCATCTGGTGGGAAGGAATTCCTAAGCACTTAAATCATTTGGGTAGTCCAATTACCATTAGTACATTACCATAAAGTTTTGCACAGGAGGCAGTGTTTGGAGTTGCAGACCTGTGACAGCATCTATCAGCACCTTTTTTTAGTTCAAATACACTTTATTAAATTTTTCTTTTTTCCTTTTTACACATATAATTCAGTAAACAAAACACTTGTCTCCAGTAATCTTAATAGTTAGACATTCCATTAACATGCAGTGAATACTTAAATATTTATAAAAACTAATCTACGCATACATACACATATACAGTGGCAGAAAATAATGATTTGATCCCTTGCAGACTTTTAAAGTTTGCCCACTTAAAAAGAAATGAAGAGTGTATAATCTATCATCGGTGTATTATATAATAATAATAATATTAATAATGTTATAAATTGAGTTACATTTCTGTGAGTATTTGATCCCTTACTAACCAACAATAATTCTGGCTCCAGTAAGTGCTCATGCGGTACACAGATTAGTCCTGTCAATTTAAGAAGGTGCTCCTAACGACAACTTGTTATACAGTATGTATAAAAGACACCTGTCCACAGAATCTCTTTCTTCCATTTAAACCTCACCATCATGGGCAAGACCAAAGAGCTGTCAAAGGATGTCAGGGACAAGATGGTAGACCTCCAGAAGGCTGGAATGGGCTACAAGACCATCAGCAAGAAGCTTGGTGAGAAGAAGACAACTGTTGGAGCGAGTATTCGCAAATGGAAGAAATACCAAATAACCATCAATTGCCCTCGGTCTAGAGTTACATACAAGATTTCGCCTCATGGTTGAAGGATGATAATGAGAAAAGTGAGGGATCAGCCCAGAACTACATGGGAGGAGCTTGTGAATGATCTCAAGGCAGTTGGGACCACAGTCACCAAACCATTGGTAACACAATATGCCGCCATGGATTGAAATCCTGCAGCGCCCGCAAGGTCCCCCTCCTCAAGAAGGCACATATACAGGCCTGTCTGAATTTTGCCAAAGAATATCTAAATTATTCAGAGAAGGATTGGGAGAAAGTGTTGTGGTCAGATTAGACCAAAATTGAGCTCTTTGGCATTAACTCGACTCGCCGTGTTTGGAGGGAAAAAAATGCTGACTATGACCCTTAGAACACCATTCCTACAGTCAAGCATGGAGGTGGAAACATTATGCTTTGAGGCGGTTTCCCTGTTATGGTACAGGTCAACTTTGTCGCATTGAGGGGCCAATGGATGGGGCCATGTATTGTAAAGTCTTCAATGAAAATCCTCTTCCTTCAGCCACAACACTGAAGATGGTTCGTGGATGGGTCTTTCAGCATGGCAATGACTCAAAGCATATGGCCAAGGCAACAAAGGAGTGACTCAAGAAGAAGCAATTAAGGTCATGGAGTGGCCTAGTCGGTCTCCAGACCTTAATCCTATAGAAAATTTATGGAGGGAGCTGAAACTTCGAAATGCCAGGCGACAGCCAAGAAACCTTAAGGATTTCAAAAACATCGGTAAGGAAGAATGGACCAAAATCCCTCCTGAGATGTGTGCAAACCTGATAACCAACTACAAGAAACGTCTTACCTCTGTGCTTGCCATCAAGGGTTTCTCCACCAAGTACTAAGTCATGTTCGGCTTGGAGATAAAATACTTATTTTATTCACTGAACTTCAACTCAGTTTATAACATTTGAATCGTGCTTTTTCTGGATTTTTGGTTGATATTCTGTTTCTATCATTTAAAGTACACCTATGATAAAAATTATAGACCCTTAATTTCTTTGTAAGTGGGCAAACATACAAAATCTGCAGGGGATCAAATAATTATTCTCCCCACTGTACATACACCCTCTACAACCCTTATAACCTACCTATTTTATAAATATAACAATTATATATGACTCTAAATATCTGGGAGATTCTCATCAATTTCCCATATTCCATTTATTGATAACCACTTCAGCCCCGAAAGGATTTGTCCCCTTAATGTTTTGTTATAACAAAACAAAATTGACGTCCTTATTTTTTCCCACAAATAGAGCTTTCTTTTGGTGGTATTTGATCATCTCTGTGTTTTTTAATTTTTTTGTGCTATAAACAAAGAGCGACAATTTTGAAAAAAAAAATGTTTTCACTTTTTGCTATAATACATATCCAAAATAAAATATAAAAAAAACAAATGTATTCATCAGTTTAGGCCGATATATATTTTTCTACATATTAAAAAATCAGCGTGTTATAACTGTGTGGGGGCTGGGCTGGCAGGGACATGACAGATCTCAGTGTTACCAATCACTGGGAATGCGCAAGCTGACGTACCATCACAGCAGTTCATGCAGGAGAGCCGACCTGCTACTGTAAAACGAAGGCGGCTGGTCGGCAAGCAGTTAAATATTTATTGAAACCAAATTATTTTTGATGTACTGTATTATTCCCCGCCAATTCCAAGAGAAAAGAGAAAAAAAGGGGAGGAGAGTCCCATTTATGTGTTACACCCTAACAACCTATCTAAATAATTGTGATGAGATCAAGCATGGAGTGTCTAACCATTTGCCCCAGCGTTTTAAAAATGTATCTGGCCATCCCCTATGTTGATAAACCACATGTTCCCTTTGCAAAACTTAATTTACTGATTTTACCCATAAAGAGTAAGTTGGGGAAGCCATGGAGATCCATTTCTATCAACATTTGCGCTATATACAACAATCAAAGATTTGCTACATACATCTGAGGGGTATAAAACTCTCAACCCAGCCACTCCAATACACATATGTTGGGTTCCAACAGGACATTAGTTCTGAACACCTTAATAATAGTATCCGAGACCAAGGTCCAGTACCTAACCAACTTAGGACAACTTCTCCACATCATATGTACCAACCTCCTTTTCACATCGTGGACATAAAGGAGTATCCCTCTTATGCCACTTAACCACTTCAGCCCCGGAAGGATTTCCAGCTTTAGGACCGGAGCCCTTTTTGCGATTCGGCGCTGCGTCGCTTTAACTGACAATTGCGCGGTCGTGCGACGTTGTTTAGCGTTTTTCCCGAGGCCAGGATTTCGACCTTTAGGAAGGCCCCGACTTCACCAATTCACCGTATTCTCCCTATGAGGAAATACAGGTGCTACACTTTTCCTCCAACCATGTATACTACACCTCTTCAACAGGATTCAACCAATCCATGACCTGGAACCAGAGCCTATGATAATAATTCCACAAGTCTTGATTACAGGACAACCTTGGGTTGTATACACATAACCTCACCGACCCAACTCTCAAAATATGGGGAGTCTACATACATCGTTTAGAAACTAACAACATATATCGCGTTTACAACTATCTTTACCTAGAGGTACC
>BLSH010413237.1:544051-564995 GCA_018402905.1 Glandirana rugosa | reverse complement strand
AATGTCATTGGCAGTGAAGGGGTTAACCTGCAGGGGGCGCGCTAAGGGTTAACTATGTTCCCTGGGCGTGTTCTAACTGTATGGGGGATGCCCTAACAGGGGAAGGGAAGTTATCACAGCCTTCACGTAAAGGAAGGCTGTGATCACAGCCCTTCCCCCTCACACAGAGCGGAGGTCCGTGTTTACATACACGGACCTCCGCTCATTCGCTCCAGGGGGGGCATCGCGGGTGGCCGGCGGCAATCGAAGCCGCCGCACCCGCTCCCTGGCCCCCCCTGGACACAGTGAGCGCGCGGGCGCGCCTCCGGCGGCGCGCGCGCGCTCACTATACACGTTCCCGCAGCCGCCGTCGTATGACGGCGATTTGCGGGAACGAGCCACTTTGTCGCCGTCAATCGCCGATCGGCGGTCGGCAAGTGGTTAAAACATATCTTAGGGGTATAATATGCACAATGTTTAAAAAAAAAGTTGGGCAAGTATCCGAAATGCATAAAGAGATCCTTTTTCTATATTATTAAGAAGGAGGCCAATGTCCGTTTGCCAATATGTCCCTCACATCAGAGAATTTGACTTTGACATTTTCTGTAGCAATGCACTATAAAGCTTTGTTATTTGTCTCTGCTTAGAAATTGCTACTAGGCTTTGGCTAAGAATTATGGGTGTAATATAAATCCAAAAGGTCAGCCTTGACTGTGTTTGAATAGCATGGCAGAGCTGTAAATATTGAAATAAACCTTTAGTGGGCAAGCCAAATTTCTCCTGTAAAGTGTGAAAATCTTTCAAAGGTTGACCATCATATAACTGTGGGATGTACACTAAACCTCGCTCTGACCAATAATTAAATCCCTGCAATTTTAATAACTCAGGGTAATTAAAGTTCTGAAAATTTTGAGTGTAATCAGTATACGCATTATAATATCAGCAATTTAAAATGTTTTTTTATCAAATGTAAAGGTACCCAGGTAAGGGTGTTATAGCGATCTTGTAAGTTGTATAGTTGATTAAAATTAGGTGTGAAGGAGAAAACGCACAGAGTTGGGGAGCTGGGACACCACACATCATTAACTTATATTGCCTCTAACACCTTTACCTAAGCAGCGTCACATGTGTTAGAGAGACATTATACGTTGCTGATTGGTGTGTCCCAGGTCCCCCATGTTGTGTGTTGACATTAACATCTTTTACAAATAATTTGTCTTCTCCATTCAAAAATGTGTTCTATACTGTGCTCAAAGGAGTCTACCTTGCCCCTTAATTGTAGAAAAACATCTGATTTTTGAACAGACCTTATATCACCTCTGATTGGCTATGTGTTTGTTGGTCATATGTTTTGTTTCCCCACAGGGGCGTAGATAAGGAGGGGTTTGGGGTGTTCAAACCCCCCCAGAGCATCCTGCCAAATATAAAAAGTGTCTCTGCCCTGTCACTTCTCATGGCACCAGCACCGCAACAACAAACAGCGGAGCACAGCAGTCAGTATTGCGGGCAAAGTGGGTGCAGCAGGTCAAGTGTAAGGCACACTGTCACATAGGCACTTACGTCACACTGTTATGACAAGGCTGTGCTGGGTGGGAGCGGGCGGCATCTGTAGTCCCGTCCACCGTGCCCAACTGTCTCTACACTCTGTACTTCCGGACTTGGATTTTGGAGGAGAATGGAGCGGAGAACGCACAAGGTAGCAATACTGCTGCTAAGGAGCTGAGCCTCCCTCTTTCCTTTTCGGCTTTCTTGCTACCTGAGAGACAGTCATCACAGACCACTTGCCACCACTGCTGTGCTGCCATTGAGGTAAGTGAGTCTGTGGCAACTTGCAAAATTATTCACTAATCACTGGATTCATGGGTGACCATTTTACACTGCTTGGTTGGTATTGACAGTCCAGCATGGCTCTGTCAGCTATGTTGTGGTGCTGACTGCAGAGCCAAAGGGCTGAGGGGTTACCAGGCACAACAACATTGCTGCCAGACCCAGGCTGGACTGTTTGCTGCCCTTAGTGCCCTGGCCCTTTTTTAATTGTGTTGAAAAGGCAATAATAAGCCCCGATTCACACTAGGATGTGGTGCAGAAAACTTGCAACGCATCTCCCGCACAAGGCTGCCTTTAACGTGGGGCAAAAGGGGCAGCTGCCCTGGGCCCAGCTACAGTCATTGTTGTGCGCCACAAAGCAGCTGACCTATGGCCTGAGTGTACCTGGGGGTTTGCTGCTCTTAGCCATATACTTCTATTATAGCCTGCGGGCTTGGTGAACCACCTGATTTAAACCCATGATTGCCATGCAATTGCGACATGGTAGAATAGGCAATTAGAGGTTTAAATCAGGTGTGAGGAGGCAACACTTGCCTTCTCCCATTGTTCTTCCATGTTCAGGTAGATCTTCACCTCTTTAAGGTTGCTTACCACTGTTTTAGAGGCACAAGCTACTGAGTTTGATAAACACAGTATTCTAGTCACCCAATGATTGTCAACACACCCATCCCCCTATAGAATGACTTGTTGGTGTGTTCACAATGATCCAACCTAAGTCACCTTACTATTTCAGTATTCCTCTAAGGTATTTGAATGGCTTTCCCTTAGATTCAGTCTTGTTACTGTGACTGAATTTACAGCCACTAGCCCAACATGTCAAGCAGCACACATTCACATTTGGGAGGTGAAATTATAAAGAAAAGGAAACAATATTATCCTGTGATATCAAATCACTATTTACATGCATGCTTATTACTGAGATAATTGAAGCTGTAAGAACCGGTTGAAATTAGAAAAAAAGAACTCAACACAGAAGAATTATGTTTCTATTTTTGTATGCCACCTACAGTACTTCAAATACAAGGATAATTTCTGTAGGCAGGAACATGGGTGTGCTATTGGTTCAACAATGTCTCCTGCTGCAGCCAACTCTCTATGTGTAAGAAATGGAAAGGAGAACACTACCTAAGGAAGAGCACCAAGCCACTGGTTCAGAAATATGTATTATACCTGGGTAATAATCAAAAACCACAAGTCACAAGCTTTCACTTTTAAATGTTAATCGGGCATATTAGAATTTATAGACTGGGGAGTAGTGTTGAGTGAACCCGGACTGTAACGTTCGTGTCTATACCGAACTTTGGGGTGTCCGGGACCCAAACACGGACGTTTCAAAAAACGTTCGGGTTCGGGTCCTGGGTTCTGGTAGTTGATCACGCATGTTGAATAGCTGCAGGGCAGCCAATCAACAAGCGTTTCACTGGTTTGCCCTTAGAAGCCATCACAGCCATGCCTACTAATGGCATGGCTGTGATTGGCCAGTGCATCATGTGACCCAGCCTCTATATGAGGCTGGAGTCACAGTGCTGCATGTCACATGCTCTTGGGTTAGTGTAGGGAGAGGAAGCTGCCAGCGTTTTTGTGAGGGACAGATTGCAGACATTTTAACATCTGATCCTGCAGATTACTACTACTGTTGCTCTGAGGGACAGATTGCAGAAATTTGAGAATTCACATACTGCTGCTTTGAGTGACAGATTGCAGATCAAACCCTTCATAACACAACGATCGTACACAACGATCAGATTGTGGGATCATACACAACGATCAGATTGTGGGAGTAATTTGAGATTTCACATACTGCTGCTTTGAGCGATCTGACTGCACTAGGTAGATTGTTCAAAAATCATCTCCTAGTTCTAAAGGGAGAGGTTTTAGCTGCAGCTGTAAGTGACACATTATTGTTCAAAAATCATCTCCTAGTTTATTAGATTTTAATTTATTTTCCCTATCCCCATTTTTTTGTAGGGCACTTGCCCTACTCTTGCCCCCATTTTACTTCCTTTTACAGCCCTCTAGCACTTGCCAGGACTTTGTTACAGCCATTTTTGTGCCTAAAAGTTCGGGTCCCCATTGACTTCAATGGGGTTCGGGGTCCGGGATAACGTTCGGGCAACGTTCGGTGCCGAACCCGGACTTTTTTCCAAAGTTCGTTCGGACCCGCAGAACCCGAACGTCCAGGTGTTCGCTCAACTCTACTGGGGAGCCTATCCAAATATCCCATACTCTGTGGCAGAGGCAGCTCTCTAATTAGGCAAATTAGACAGTCGCCTAAGGCCTCGCACTCGCAGAGGCCTCGCAACCGCCTAATTTGACACTGACACCAGCACTGAGATAGAGAGTACCGACACCAGCACTTTAAAGCGGTTGTCTACCCCCAAAAGTGATTTTTACCTATAGATAAGACTATAATAAGGCTTACCTGTAGGTAAAATGAATATCTCCTAAACCTGTACTGTTTAGGAGATATTTCACTTGCAATGCAGCCGCTGATGTCACGGCACATGCGCAGTGATGACCCGGCGCATAACGCCGGACCCTGCCGGAAAGTCCGCCAGAAAGACGGGCTCCCGCCCATGCACGGGAGTGACGTCTCGCGGCTCTGGCCACTCACTGCGCCGGAGCCACAAAGCCGGAAGAATCCACACAGCGAATATGTCCACTCACACTGCTGGGACCGGGCAACCCTGCGGGATCTTCGTTCTAAGGTGAGTATTTCATAATGAGCTAGTATGTGGTATATACTAGCTCATTATGCCTTTGCCTTACAGTTTTTTTTTTTTGGGTAGACAACTGCTTTAAAGCTCTTAATAGATGCAATTTATAAAGTTAATTTTTTTATCGCTTATTTTTCCCATTATGGGCGTGATTAGGGCCTCATTTCTCAGTTTTGCCTAAGGCCTCACAAAGCCTAGAGCCGCTTCTGCTCGTGGAACTTTGTGGTTCAGCCACAAGAAAGGCTTTATAGAGTGGTGAAGCTAAATTAATCCTTATAGAGTGGTAAAGCTAAATTAATCAGATTTCTCCAAAAGTTTAGCGAATGAGCTGAGGAGGTTTTCCACCTAAGTATGATAGCTTTAAAGTCATACTAAAGTAATGAACTCAAAAGAGTTCTGGAGGGTCTACCAGTCCTAGCAGACACACCTCAACCTTAAGGGGCACCTGAATGGTGGTGATAGAACATCCAGATTTTGGGGACACTGCCAAAAGACATGGATGAAATCCGCTGAGACTGACCCACACCTTCAGCAGTTGGCTGGGACAGATAGGTATATTCTTTGCAGACGCATGGTGGTAAGGTAGACTCTATGCAGGATGAGTCTATGCCTGGTGGACACCAATTGTGAAAAGGAGCATTCCCACATCTCCTCCCAATCTTCCTCATCTAACTCAGGGAAGCCAACAAGCCACTTAGTTCTGGGGGACTCAAGTGCAGTATGAATCAATGGTAGTAACTCTTTATAAATGTTGGAAAGAGGTTTGACCATGGACTCATCCCTGAGCAGGTTTTCCAGAGTTGAGGTGTAGAAAGCAACTGGTTGGTTATCAAATTGAGTATTAAAGGCATGTCTGAGCTGTAAATATCTAAACAGATATGAGTTAGGTAAACCATGCTGGTGCTTTAACCTATTATGGATCTGCAACTGCCCCCCAAGACAGATCTGATCTAAGTATTTGATACCTCTACTCGCCCAGATATATGGGTCAGGGATTGACATAAATTCCGACAGCTTGGGATTAAACCATGATGGGGTGTGCGAGGAGATATACCCAGAACGATTGGGACAAACATCCTTAACAACCGACCAAGCTTTTAACGCAGCTTTCATAGCAATTGTTAGAGGAAGAGGTGTAGCTGGACCATGAAACAGAAGATTCCTCAGGGCTTCATAGGAGCCCAGACAGGAAGCCTTCAACACCACCACAGAGTTAGACTCATCTGTGAGTAGCCAGTTATGGACTGTGTGATTCAGGTGTAAGCCTTTAAAGACCCTGCAAGTACAGATTACCAGCTAATCTGCCAGCAATACAAGATCCTAAGTACTGTTGTAAGCTGAAAAAACACAGCATTTTTAGAAGCTCTCCTTGAGATAATGCAGAAATTGTGCACAGGACATAAGACAGCTCTGAATTTCTTGTCAATTTTCCTAACGCACACCTTTCTGGCAAACTAAGGCTTGTGTAGAAGTGAGTGCTGCAGCGATCACCATCTGGATACTGGAAGTGTCAGGCATGTGTAAGTATTCGCCAGCACACAAAGGATCACCGTCCAAAGATTCTTTATTTAAAGAAGGATCACATCACAGAAAGTGCAACCTTTCGGAGCCGCGCAGGACCCCTTCGTCAGGCATGTGATACAGTGCAAAGTGCAGAGCAGAATATAAGCATATTAATCACCAATCAAATCACACAGAAACAGAAAAAAGGGTGTACACCCCCTCCCTCTGACGTCACATGATGTCAAATCCCGCCTAAATAAACAAAATGTTGAAGTTGGTCAGCTCAAAAGGTAAAAGTATATTAGTAAAGGTCAGGTAGACTCGTATATGACATTGTAGGGATCGTGCTGCTTTGTATGCAGCCGATCGCTTATGCCAGTGTGTACTTGCCGTAGCAAATGGTCCGTCACTAGGACCTGGGGGAGCAGATACCTTCGGCAGAGCCGCCTGCCAATCATGGCGAGCCACGTCTGCCGCGCATGCGCCCTACATACAATAACAACAGGGCGGCGGGAGGACGCCTGTCTGTGGGGTTGTCGTCGTGTCTGTGGCAGCTTCTAAATGTTCAAAGAATGTCCTTATCCTGGAGAATGCATACAAAGTTCTCCACCGGTGGTATTATACCCTGGCAAGATTGGTTCGCTTTATTCCAGCTTATTCTCCTCTTAGCTTCCGGCGGTGCTCTCAACAAGGCAATATGGCGCACATTTGGTGAACAGGCCCAAAGGGGGTCAGGGTTTACTCTCTCCTTCGTACTTTGCTTCACACCAACTTGAAGAAAGACCCCTATGAGGCTCTTCTTTGCAAACCCATAGCTGACTTGCTTCTTCCTGAACGCTAACTGGCAATGCATTTGTTTACTGCAACTAAATTGACAATAGCATGGGCCTGTAAAACTCCCATCCTTAGCTTTGAGGCGGTTAAGAACTGAATGAATGATATCATGGTCAATGAGAAATTGACGCCCATTCTCACGGACACTCATGATAAATTCTTGCGTGTCTGGCAACCCTGGATTGCCAATAACCACCCCTCTCGATTTGACAATACACTTCTCTCGATTTGACATGGCCCGGCTCCCTGGCCCTCGGACCCCTCCTTCTCTTTCTCTCCTTCCGCTTTCCTTCTTTCTCTTCCCTTTCCTCATTTCTCCTTTTCCTGTTAGCTTTATTTTTGCTCTTGGCCCCCATGGCCCAATAACTATCTTTTCCTTTCCTCATCTCCTCTTTTGCAATAGGTTTGTTGGCTTTAGGTCACTCATTGATCGAGATGGTGTTATCTCTGAATTATTGATCTTGTTTTATATAATTCCAGACGTTTCCTGTGTAACTTGCCATCGTTTGCTTCCATGTGATGCTTTACCTGTGATGTCACCATCAAACTAATGTGCTGTTATGCTTCTTATTTTGTTAATAAAACCTTTTGTACAAGAAAATATTAATTCACTAATGTCACACAACAGGGTGGGCTCAGGGCACAGAGCCTCCGTCTCTAATCACGTGCTTAAAAAAAAACTCATTGGAATCCATGCATCCGCTACCCTGCATGTAGATTAGGGGCCAGGCACATAGATTAGGGGGGCGTCGCCCCTGCGCCCCTAATGAGCGGCTGCCACTGCATATATTGTATAAACATAAATACCCTGGGTAGCTCATCAGATCATTCCAGTCTGTGGGGAAGCTCAGAAGGCAGGAGGAGAAGAAACCCAAACCTGATATATTAAAAAATTAGAATACATATCAGAATCATAATATTTACATATACATTAACCGTTTTCAGAATGTAAGGGAGGTAAAAAATGAAGCACTCTTATGAAAATTATCATATATCATGCTTTAATATCCTATAGGCTGTATGTATTGCAGCCAATAAAGAGTTTTTAGCAATTTTCTTATACGTTAGTAAACGGGTGAGAGGTCACAAGATTTCAAAGCAGCCACCAGACAGCCCATTTAAAAATCTCCTCTACTAGCACTTGATCTTCCAGAAAAAGTTAATCACTGTAATTGTTTGGAGAAAGCTTAAGAGGTGAGTTATGTGAACTGTAATCCTTTAGAGTGTTTGTCTGTAAAATGGGTGACACCATGAAAGGAATCCTGACTGCTGAGTTAGATGGGCATTAATTATCACACAACAGACCCAAATGGGAGCCTTGCCCAAATAACGACACCAAAGCTACTTTATGTTGGAAAGGTCAAGGCCACAGCTTTCTTGGGACAACACAGCATACTTCATTCCAGTATAAAGGCAAACAACGTAAAAACAAAACAAAAAACCTGATTAACTATGAGCAGGCAACTAAATTAAAGTGGTAGTAAACTCTCAATCAATACTTTTGCCTATGATAAGCACTGTGCTATAACTTACATGTCACCAGGAGCGGCCGGTCCATTAGGGGCGCAAGGGCGCCACCCCCCTAGTTTGCATGTGGGGATGCATGCAGGGCACCGGACTCATACGCTTGTATGAGTTTTTTTTTCCAAGCATGTGATTAGAGCTGGAGGATCTGATTAATTGGAGAAGGTTGGGCTCGGAGCGCATCCACTTGTGACAATAGCGAATCAATATTCGCTATTGTCTTCCAGCTTCTCCTCCCAGCCAGGCCAGGAGGAGAAGCCAAGGAAGCCGAGGAGCGACTGAGCATGGGGGGACCGTGCCATGGAGGGGTGATTGCGGGGGGACCGTGCCGTGGAAGGGTGAGTGTGGGGGGACTGAGGAGTGGTGAGTGTGGACCTGGGGGGGTTTGTTTGACGCCCCCCAAAAGGTTTATCACCAGCTGCCACTGCATGTCGCTGTCATTTATAGTGTCCCAAACTTCACTCTTCAGTAGAAATAGCCTGATGTTTAGTGTGGTGTGTGTGGCAGAGTGTACCGTCAGTCAGTACATCCTGTTGCTATATCTCTCTCATCAGCACTTGTGGCATTGCATAGCAATATCGCAAGATTGCTGACCCATTGAGGATTTCCTAAAACACCCCATGTGACTAGCTGTGTGCTGTTACACTTATCATATAACATAATACTATGCATAGTTATAGTAATGTTTGTATAGTTGGCTATTACTCTGCCATCTTGTGGTTGTTTTGGATATTGCATTATCCTATTCTGATTTCTAAGTGTGTTCCCTCCCATCCTCTGTGAGGCAATTTCCTTTTCCTGGGTCACTCTGTGATATAAGTTCCTCTTCCTGTGTCCTCTCTCTGTCTCATGAGGAAGAAGATGGCCATTCATGTTTTAGGCCTCACACAATCTGCTCGCATCCTAAGACACATTACCGTGTTTTGACCTGCAGATACCAGCTTTCAACCATCTGCCACATTAGTTTTCTGCTGTACCTGCTATTTGCAATAAATCTACGCTTATGGAAGAATCGTGTCTGGTGAGTTCAAGCTATTTGAGAACGACTGTCCACAGTGATTATATCTGCTTATACAGGCCAGGCATAGAGGTCTCAGAAAGGGATAGGTCACTATTACAACAGTTGGAGTCAGAAAAGTCAAACCATGTGGTAGAATTCCTACAGCCTGCGGTGTAGATTGTATGTTTAATCTGCAATCAAGCTCAGTGCCATCCGCCATCCTTTGAAAGCACATGGTCACACAAGCTTACTGCACTTCACCTGTGAATGTTAAAAACTGTTTCTCTGCGTTGAACTGTGTTTTCCCACCTGTCTAAGCTGCTGTTCGTCTTCTTAAAGAGACAGTAACCATTTTTTGCAAAACTTGAAAAAATGTCTAGGCAAGCTTCTGAATATTCTTTTATTGCTGAATCTACACAGATACATCATGCCTCTGACCACACAGATGTACAGGGAGCAGATTTTGTAGATATCACAGAGCAAAGTGTAAGACCCAAACGCACAATAATACCAACACAGAAACTTAGAGAAATCTACGAAACCACTAGAGATGAGTCCTCCAGCAATCTGTCTGAACTGTGGGACAAAACTACATACTGCATTTCAGTCTTGCCACACTGCAATCAACAAGCTGAATTAAGAAATTCTACAGATCGCCTATCTGCAGTGTATGAGCGCAACCAGCAACTGTCTGCAAAATACACAGCTTTCTTAAAAGACTCTAATATAGAGGGCTCTTTAGCAGAACTGTTTAAGACTGATTAACTAAACCAGGGATATGAAATTAGCAGACCTCCAGCTGTTGCAAAACTACAAGTCCCATCATGCCTCTGCCTCTGGGTGTCATGCTGTGTGGCTGTCAGAGTCTTGCTATGCCTCATGGAACATATCCCTGAACTAAACCAACAAAAAGATCTTTTAGTGCAAGATGCCAAGGATAAGGCAGAACTCCGCATCACTAAACCGCAGGAGACCAGATCTCATAAATCCTCATCTACTAAGCTCACAACACCTTCTAGATCTTCTCGCTCTAGAAGCTCAACATTAAGTGACAAGCTAATAGAGCCTCGTGCAAGTCTAGAAGCAAATAAAGTGTGAAGCTCATTTGCCAGAAAGGAAGCTGAGATAGAAGCTCAGAACAAAACTCTACAAGCAGAGATGACAGCTCGCCAAGCTGAGATAGAAGCTCAGGACAAAACTCGGCAAGCAGAGATAGAAGCTCGGAGCAAAATTCTACAAGCATAGATGGCAGCTCGCCAAGCAGAGAAAGAAGCTCAGGACAAAGCTCGCCAAGCAGAGATAGAACCTCAGGACAAAGCTCGCCAAGCAGAGATAGAAGCTCAGAGCAAAACTCTTCAAGCAGAGATGGCAGCTCACCAATCAAAGGCAGAATCCCAAATAAAGATCCTGCAAGTGTAAAGGGAGGAAGCAGCTGCCTTAGCAAGGCTAAAGGTCCTTGAGCAAGCAATGGGAGAAAGTACTAGCTCAGACTGTTCTATTCCAGCAGAAGTGGAAGATACGATTGAACGCACCAGTGAATATGCGCTAAGGCAAAGTGTTTGCAATCATACAGAATCATCTCCTGTACCACCTACTAACATTACTGTTCGGACTCTTAACACAGAGACCTCTAACACGCACAAGCCTAAGCCTCTTCAAGTCCACACAGCAAGTGTATTCACACAGCAAACCACATCACTTCCTACCAACGACAAGGTAACTGCCAGCGACAAGCCACAGTTCAAGCAACAGCCAACAGGAGCCTTAGAGACGAAGCTAGATGCTCTTGCAATGTCATTTTATCCTGGTAAATCTCACCCTTATTCACCAGAGAACTTTCACACCCAAGGGGTCCCACAAGTTACTTTGGCACCAAAGAGCGAGAAATCAGATCTGTCTGACTTTGCCAGATATATGATTCACTGTGAGCTCATTAACATTAGCCTCTCAAGGTTTGACGACTGTCCAGAGAACTACAGAGCTTGGAGATCAACCTTCAAAGTTTCTATTGTTGATCTCAACCATACTGCTAAGGAGGAACTTGATTTGCTCATAAAGTGGCTGGGGCCAGAATCTGCAAAACGTTAAAAGACAGAGAGCAGTACATGTTGACTACCCAGATGCAGGTCTTGCTGCTGCATGGGCAAGACTTGAACAAACCTATGGTAGTTCTGAAGCCATGGAATGTGCTCTATACAAAAAACTACAAAACTTTCCAAAAGTAGGAAACAAAGATCATTGCAAGCTTCAAGAACTAAGTGACCTCCTCTTGGAGCTAAAGTTGGCAAAGGCAGACCCTTGTCTTCCTGGGCTAAGCTACCTGGACACCGCCCATGGTGTGCATCCAGTGGTGTCTAAACTGCCCTACAACCTACAGGAGAAATGGGCACAACAGGGCTCAAGATATAAAAGAGACTATAACGTATCCTTTCCTCCATTCTCATATTTTTTCCAGTGTAGCGGGGTGCTAAATTTGTTAGGCTGTTAGGCAAAATATATTTGCAAGACAGTATTGGTCTTGCTGTGATTTATAGTTCCTGATTGCTGATTTCCTACTTTTAGTGTACTTCTCCACCACGTCAATAGGTGGCACTGCTGCCTAAGACATGGGTGAGATAAGTCTGAGAGTCTGCCTGCCTATTCATATTTTTGATTGTCGCTGAAAGGGAGTCCTGAGCTCCCTACCCCTCTCTCCTTGTTCTTGTGTGAAGAATAAACGTTATCCTGTTTAAGCATCAGAAAAGTGATTGGTGTTCAACTTCTTTCAATATACCCCTAGACAACTGGAGATACGAGCGAGCAAAGGGTTGTACTGTCAGAGTAGTAAATTATATCCTCAAACTCAGCCGGTCCTACGGGGGTAAGCGCTACATGTGGGGTGCTCGTCCGGGATTTATATTCCCTCTACTCTGCAGTCAACTGTACTATTTTTGTGTCTTTTTGCATAGGAGAGACAGCCTGGCCTTTTTGTCACTTTTCGCCAGGGCTGAAGGGGTTAAGGCAGACTCCATTTTCTTTTGGCGCGCTGCTTCATGAAGAAGGGCGGCGCTGAAGTTCTTTTTGAGCAACCGGACCAATCCTGTGGCAGGAGGAGGAGTCACCGCTCTGCAAAGGAGGACGCGCGGAAGAGCGTGTCGCCATTTTGGGCCCTCGTGCTGTGAGCTTGTTGCAGAGGGTGAAGAAAAATGTCTGAATTCATGCACCCTGCCATGGCTGAGTGCGACCCGAGAGTTGTCGCCAGTTTCTTCGCCTCTGGAGAGACTATTACTGATACGGGCCTTCGGCTGGTACCGCGTGGGGAGATAGCTCTGTACGTCTCCCAAAGTACTGCAGCCATGGGAATCGTGTGCCAGAAATGTTTTGATTTTGCTGTGTTCCTGCGCCCTTGGAGTCGATGTCACCGCTGCGGAGAATTGCTACTGATAGCCTCTCGCCCACCACTGCCGTCCAGGGTGATGAGGGCAGACTGGGCGCGTGGATATGCCACTATTGATGCAGCTGAGTCCACCACTGCTGCCGCTGATTCTAGTGGGTCTGTTTCTACTAGTGATTTCACCTTGTTGGAGGTTACTGCACCTGCCAGCATCACCGCTTCTACTGTCCATGTAGCAGAAGTGTCAGTTTCGGCTACCGACGAGAGTTCCAGGCCACCGCCGGTTCCTGGGGACTTTGCACCGGTCACCGTCTCCACTACTACTGCACCTGTCAGCAATCCCGTCCATGCAGTGGAAGTGTTAGTTCCCACTGCCACCGCTCATTTGGAGACTTCTGCAGCACCCACCAGCCCAGAACAGGTAGTGCCCGCACCCTCCATCACCCCTGAGGAAATCAGAGTGTCTGCATCTACCGTTACTACAGGTGAAGCTGCAACGTGCAACAAAGTCTCTGTTAATGCCATTCGGGCCAGGTACGTCCGTTCCTTCCGTCGCCGTGGAAAGAGTCGGTTCGGTGCCTTGCCACGTTGATACCTGCAGTTGGTAAGCCAAGTTGAGATGGAAAATGTGCGGAGTGAGTGATAACTGCGCAAAAATCTTCTGAAATATGCAAGTTTGTGAAGATATTCAAGTTTGCCACGGTTGTAGCCATTGTCACATAGTGATGGCCGTGACCCTTTTGCTACCAGACCCAAGGCATTGTTGGTGATGTTAAACGTACTGTTTGATCTGAAAAGTTTTTTTTGCCGCCAGTGGAAAATCGCTGGACTTATTCAGAAATGGTGTTTACTGCGACTGCTGTTTTTCTGTTAAATTCACAATGTTTGAGAAAATTGAATTGACCGTGGGATAAAGCTCTGCTACTTGTTTGAAATTATGACAACCCAAGTGACTATGTGATGTTATTCTGCCAATTAGCCAGAAGGGGTGCTATTGCAATGGACACTCTGAAGCACTGCCGGGTTTCCACCTCGCCCGCAGTTGCCTAAAGCGCCTTGCACCAGTATGTTGCAACAGACTGTTACTGCAAATGGACATTCTGAAGTTACTGTGAGCTTCTTCAAAGCTTTCTTTCCCAGAGTAACTTAAAGTGCCTTGCATAAAGTTTTGAGCCTGTGACGGACATTCTGGAGCTTCTATTGGGTCTCTTCACTCTCTTCTCCATCAGTAGTTGCCTCAGGTGCCTCACAAGATGTACTCTGTAGCTGGACATTCTGAAGCTCTGCTGGGAAGCAAAGAAAAAAAAAAAAGGGAGGAAACACACTACTCCTGGTCTCACCCTTCTTTGAGTTCTGCAGCAGCCTAAAGTGCCCTACAGCTGACATATTACTAAAAGGAAATAAGTCATATTGGGACACGTCAGAGATATGCTGTTGTTTGGTTGGTGCCTTCAGCATGCATTTGCACTTCTGGCCTGTGTATAGTTCGCATTGCTGGACTTTGGAGTTACAGAGACAGGATGCCTTCTTTTTCTTCTCCAATCTTTTTGGATACTCTGCTTGGAGAAGTTGCCCATGGACCTCTAAGGATATGGGGACAATGTGTAAAGCCTAGCTAGATAGTCAGGTATGGAGGTACTTAGTGCCTATAGAGGACCTGCCAGATTATTTAACTACGTGGACTGCAACAATTCAAGTACTCTTTTGTATAGATTAGGTGTAGATAATTGAGTAAGTGAAACTGCATTTGGATACTCAGTGTATATAGTATTTTGGAACAAAGTATTATCCTCCAGGGGATAATGCATTGTCCATACTGTTAAGTAGTAAGATTTTGTATGCTAGTAAGTGACAGTGTAGACTGTGATAGAATATTAGAATTTGGTAGGATGTATGTCTTCTTTTGTCTTTCAGGGGCTCCTGAGACCTACAAGTCCTCCTTGGCTAAGGAGAGACCAAGTTTTCAAGAATTGCACAATAATTTAGTGATAGGATATTTTGTGTGTGTTTCTCTTCTTTTTCTTCTTTTACAGATGTTCCTGCATCTGCATGCCCTCCTTGGCTAAGGAGAGGCCAACCTCAGTTCAAGTTGTACAGAAGTGCCTACTCAGGTTTAAGTCCTCCTTGGATAAGGAGAGACAATGGTGTATATTTTTGATCAATAACGGGTTTTCTATTAGATAGATAGATAGGTATAGACTGCAAGTAATGTGATATGTCTTGATATTTTTGTATTTTTCTATTTCGGTGGAAATGCCACCTGTATTTGTACCAAAAGTTTTTCCTTTCCTGTTCCCATCCCTGTCCAAATTTAGCCAGGACACCCTACAACCATTTTTCTTTTTCCACCGCAGACTCCGGGGACGGAGTCTATTTTGGAGGGGGGTGAATGTAGCGGGGTGCTAAATTTGTTAGGCTGTTAGGCAAAATATATTTGCAAGACAGTATTGGTCTTGCTGTGATTTATAGTTCCCGATTGCTGATTTCCTCCTTTTGGTGTACTTCTCCACCACGTCAATAGGTGGCACTGCTGCCTAAGACATGGGTGAGATAAGTCATAATATTCCAGAACATTCTGGAATGATCTCATTCTTTTCCCTAGCCAATCCACTCGGTGCAAGTGCATTGTGGGTAGGTGGGAGGAGACCATATATGGGGAGGAAGTCATGTGATCGGGCCCCAGTCGGTCAGAGTCCAGCCCAGCCCTTCTGGGGAAAGGAGTGTCCAGCCCAGCTCCACTGGGGTAGGCCCCAGCCGCTCTCCCAGTTCGCTGGGAGGGGCCTGCATTTCAGAAGCCTCATGGCAGCCAGGCCTGAGTACTTAGGCCTATTCAGGAGTCCAGACTGCCAGGAGACCTATGCCTGTCCGGAAGATGTAAAGTGTTGTGGTGCGCCTGCCCAGGATCTGCTTCAGTAAGGGGACTGAGAGAGTTCCATGGACCCGTGAGTGTACTCTGTTCATTTTCTATGTCAGGATCCACTTAAGCCCAAAGAACTGTGAGAGAGTTCTACAAGCCCAAGAGAACTGTGAGAGAGTTCTACACGTTTGTGAGTACATTCTGTTGTTGCTAAATTGGGATCCACTGAAGTTTAGAGAACTAAGAGGGAGTTCTACAGATCCGCAAGTGTAATGTTCGTTTTTGGGGTTGCTAAGTGAGACAGCCACGTGTCAGAGTGTTCAGAAGAGGCTGCGGCCTGTTATGCTGTCTCACTGTATTTTTGCCTGAGAGTCTGCCTGCCTATTCATATTTTTGATTGTCGCTGAAAGGGTGTCCTGAGCTCCCTACCCCTCTCTCCTTGTTCTTGTGTGAAGAATAAACATTATCCTGTTTAAGCATCAGAAAAGTGATTGGTGTTCAACTTCTTTCAATATACCCCTAGACAACTGGAGATACGAGCGAGCAAAGGGTTGTACTGTCAGAGTAGTAAATTATATCCTCAAACTCAGCCGGTCCTACGGGGGTAAGCGCTACACCAGGTTCATCAGTGAACAAGCCTGAATGAGAAATGATCCCAGCTTCAGCTTCAGTGAGTCTAGCTTGCCTGCATCATTATCATCATCCTCATCAAGGTATGATAAAGCAGCTAAACATAGAGACTTATATAGAGCAGTATCTGCTAAAAAGACAGACATCTCACCTCCCGTATCCTCTTCCGCTTACCAGAGTGATTCGGGTGATAGAGATAAAGATCCAAATCGTCAGTGCCCTATTCACAAAAAACCTCACCCGCTAAAGAAATGTTGTGGGCTTAGGGCAAAGACTGTCCAAGAACGCAGGGAGATTCTCCAGAAGCTTGGAATATGCTATAGGTGCTGTGCTTCCTATGACCATTTTGCTAAAAACTGTAAAGATGCCATCAAGTGCACAGAATGCAGAAGCAACAAACACGTTACAGCTATGCATCCTGCTCCACTTCCAGACAATCCACAGCAGCCATCTACATTGAACCCTGCATCAAATCATGGCAGGGAGCAACAAAACCATGCTCTAGCCACTACAAACATCTCCTCTTCATGTACTGAAGTCTGTGGAGAAGGCCACAAATGCTGTGCCAAGCTATGTTTAGTCACAATATATCCAAAGGATCAACCTGAGAAAGCTACCAGGATGTAGGCCATAATAGATGAGCAGAGCAACAGATCCCTGGTCAAGCCTAAATTCTTTGAGATCTTTGGCATAAAGAGACATGCAACACCATATACGCTCAACACCTGTTCTAGTCGTGTAAAAACCTCCGGCAGAAGGGCCGATGGGTTCATGGTCTCCTATATTAAGGCAAAGAAGGGCATACCCTTGCCAACATTAGTTGAGTTTGACCAAATACCAGACAACAGGGAAGAAATTCCTACCCCAGAAGCTGCATATCACCATCCCCACTTAAGGCACCTGGTTACTGATATTCTTCCAATGGACATGGATGCTGAAATACTAGTCTTGCTGGAAAGAGACATTCTCAGAGTACATAAAGTGCACCAGCAGTGCAAGGGATCTGACAACGCTCCATACACACAAAGACTTAATCTAGGCTGGGTAATAGTGGGCAATGTATGCTTAAACAGAATGCAAATGCCATCTGACATTAACTCCTTCAAGACTCATGTGCTAAGAAATGGCCGTGCATCTTACGTCAGACAATGCCCTCATCACTATAAAGTAAAAGAGAAGCTTCTTGACATCATCCGGGTATCCAATGTTATCCCCATCCCCTGTGATGACAACTTAGGTAACACAGTGTTTTGTACTACACGTGATGACAATAGAACAACCTTGTCAGTTGAAGATAGAGAGTTCATCGCAATAATCAACAGTGAACTCTATAAAGATGAATCTAACAGCTGTGTTGCACCATTACCTCTTCGTACTACAAGAGTCAGACTTCCAAATAATCGTGAACAAGCTTTATTCAGATTCAACTCAATTCAGAGAACACTAAAGAGCGGGCCTGAAATGAAGGAACAGTTCATTGCATTTATGAAAAGGATCTTTGACAATGATCACGCTGAGCCAGCTCCACCTCTTCTTGAACATGACGAGTGCTGGTATCTGCCTTTCTTTGGAGTGTATCAACCACAAAAACCAAAGCAAATCAGGGTAGTGTTTGATTCCAGTGCCAAGCATCAAGGTGTATAGCTGAATGATGTTCTTCTTACTGGTCCTAACCTAACCAACAACCTTGTAGGAGTACTTATGAGGTTCAGAAGAGAGCCAGTTGCCATAACTGCTGACACTGAACAAATGTTCCATTGCTTTGTAGTAAGAGAAAACCATAGGAACTTCCTAAGGTTTCTGTGGCACCGTGACAACGACAAACAATAAAGTGATTGAATACCGCATGAAAGTACATGTATTTGGAAACAGTCCCTCGCCTGCTGTAGCAATATATGGTCTACGAAGGACTGCTCTTGATGGTGAAAAAGAGTATGGTGCAGAAGCTCGACACTTCGTTGAGAGAGACTTCTACGTGGATGATGGACTCAAATCCTTACCCACAGATGAAGAAGCCATAGAACTGCTCGAAAGGACTCAAGGTATGCTTTCATAAGATTGCCTCAAACAGTGCTGCTGTGATGAAAGCCTTTCAGCCTGGTGATCATGCCACAGGATTTAAAGATTTAAATCTGGGAATGGACCTGCCTCCTATTCAGAGAAGTCTGCGCTTACGGTGGAACTTATTTAAGAACACCTTTGGCTTTCAAGTCAGCTCTGCAGACAAGCCATTCACCAAACGTGGTGTTCTGTCAGTCGTGAACAGCCTATATGATCCACTGGGATTTGCGGCTCCCATCACCATACAAGGTCAATTCTTATTAAGACAGCTATCAGAGACTATTCAAGATTGGGATGCTCTGCTACCAACAGACAAATATTCAAAATGGAAGTCCTGGAAACAATCTCTACATGCCTTAGATGGAATTGAAATACCACGCTGTTACACTTCAGCTTCCCTTGCTGCAAGTCAGAGAAAAGAGTTTCACATCTTCTCAGATGCGTCCACTGAGGCCATAGCAGCTGTTGCTAGTAAGAGACTCTCACAGTCAAACCCATGTAGGGTTTTTGTTTGGCAAAGCTAAGTTAGCACCTAAGCCTGAGCACACAATTCCCAGGCTTGAACTTTGTGGAACTGTACTAGCTGTAGATATTGCAGATTTTATACTGCGTGAGCTAGACATTCAAATAGATGACATCAAATTCTACACAGACAGCAAAGTTGTTTTGGGCTACATATACAACCACACAAAACGCTTCTATGTCTATGTCAGCAACCGTGTAGAAAGAATCAGAAAATCCTCAAGGCCTGAACAAAGGCATCATGTTTCATCAGAGCATAATCCTGCAGATCATGCCACCAGATCAATGTCTGCAAGTGCGTTTGCAAACTCTTCTTGGTTAACAGGACCTGAACTTCTGCTGGATCATACAGCAGAAACTACACCTGAGATCTTCAGTCTTCTAGATCCTGACAAAGATCCAGAGATTCGTCCTGAAGTCAAGACCTTTGCCACTTATCTGAACCCTAACCTCCAAGTTGGAGACCTTGTTCTGCTCAAAGACCAGCAAGCTGAAAGAATTGAATGCCCCATGGAACTCATTCTGAAGACCATCCACAATGATGATGGTATGATACATAAGGTAGAGGTAAAAGTTGTCAGACGAAGAGCTGTAAAGACTTTCCTCAGACCCATCACAGAACTTGTTTTACTCTTGCCTTTTGGAGACTGAACTTGCTTACCTGGGTCTGTTGGATTCAGTTTCTACCAAAAGAATACATACATAAAAAAGGGGGGTGCGGGACTTTAAATGAGGTATACATTGATGCGATCTCAAACAAGGATACCAAATAATGTAAATGTTTATTGTTGAACATTGGCAACAATACCATGCAATGATGGGTACATAATACATAATTGACATAATAAACATATAAACAATATATAGCAGACTTATTGCACATGATTAAAAATAGGTTAATAAAAGACAAGCTCCAAATGGTGGAGTGCTGACAGCACATACAGTAACCTGGGTATACACATTTGCATCTAGAATTTTTATCTTTTTTCGGCTTCCCCAGCAGGGTCGCTTTGCTTGTGCCTCAGTGACATGCCCATGTCTTTTTCAGATTCTATTAATTTCGCATCAGCCCCTGAAGAGTGGCCCTACTGCCACGAAACGTCGTCGGGCATATTCTAGATGCAAATGTGTATACCCAGGTTACTGTATATGCTGTCAGCACTCCACCATTTGGAGCTTGTCTTTTATTAACCTATTTTTAATCATGTGCAATAAGTCTGCTATATATTGTTTATATGTTTATTATGTCAATTTTGTATTATGTACCCATCATTGCATGGTATTGTTGCCAATGTTCAACAATAAACATTTACATTATTTGGTATCCTTGTTTGAAATCGCATCAATGTATACATCATTTAAAGTCCCGCACCCCCCTTTTTTATGTATGTATACATTAGGAATGGAGACGCATGGTTCACATGGTCTCATTTAAAGTCCCAAACTCTCTCCTCTTTTTGTAGTTCGCAAATTAGGGATGGAGGATACATTTGATGGTTTGGGATTAGTTATTATGATTTCATATTTTATTGCTTGCATGTTGTTTTTTCTTCATTGAACAACCAATAATAATTTGTACTATCCATATTGCCCCATATGGTAATCATTAGTATCAAGACATGGGTCATGCATGCCTACAGACACATGCATATATGTACATATACTTTTTTACTATTCATTATTGCTACATGATTTGACACTTCCATGCCAGTTCTGTCATGCTGTGTGTTGTGGAGGTTGGTCTGGCTGCTGCCTAATTACCTTGGGAGCTGCGATGCTCACAGGTGTCCCTCCTACACCCTCTTCATTCACCAGGTGGCTGGTGTGAGGGTGTGGGCGGTTCCTGTCCTCTGAGCATCGGCGCCACGCATCCACCCCTGTCCTTCAGTTTCCTTGTGTTGCTGACGTTCTGGGGCGAGTCTGTCCATCTAGGCTGACCAATGGCGTTTGACCTGGATGCATATTATGAGCGGCTTGTCTGCTCTGCTCCAGGTGTTTCCCCTTTCTGGCAGTCTGTGTGGCGTTGGTGTGTTCGGTTGGATCTGCTGCAAGCACATTACTTTACCTACGCTGTAAGTCTCACTGGCACTGTTGCAACCTTGATCTTGTTCACCCAT
>BLSH010413237.1:531016-544041 GCA_018402905.1 Glandirana rugosa | reverse complement strand
AATAAACATTTACATTATTTGGTATCCTTGTTTGAAATCGCATCAATGTATACATCATTTAAAGTCCCGCACCCCCCTTTTTTATGTATGTATACATTAGGAATGGAGACGCATGGTTCACATGGTCTCATTTAAAGTCCCAAACTCTCTCCTCTTTTTGTAGTTCGCAAATTAGGGATGGAGGATACATTTGATGGTTTGGGATTAGTTATTATGATTTCATATTTTATTGCTTGCATGTTGTTTTTTCTTCATTGAACAACCAATAATAATTTGTACTATCCATATTGCCCCATATGGTAATCATTAGTATCAAGACATGGGTCATGCATGCCTACAGACACATGCATATATGTACATATACTTTTTTACTATTCATTATTGCTACATGATTTGACACTTCCATGCCAGTTCTGTCATGCTGTGTGTTGTGGAGGTTGGTCTGGCTGCTGCCTAATTACCTTGGGAGCTGCGATGCTCACAGGTGTCCCTCCTACACCCTCTTCATTCACCAGGTGGCTGGTGTGAGGGTGTGGGCGGTTCCTGTCCTCTGAGCATCGGCGCCACGCATCCACCCCTGTCCTTCAGTTTCCTTGTGTTGCTGACGTTCTGGGGCGAGTCTGTCCATCTAGGCTGACCAATGGCGTTTGACCTGGATGCATATTATGAGCGGCTTGTCTGCTCTGCTCCAGGTGTTTCCCCTTTCTGGCAGTCTGTGTGGCGTTGGTGTGTTCGGTTGGATCTGCTGCAAGCACATTACTTTACCTACGCTGTAAGTCTCACTGGCACTGTTGCAACCTTGATCTTGTTCACCCATTTTTATGGTGGGGTTTCACCCTCTCATCTTCACATTGGCTCTTAATACTTTTTGCTGCAATATCTGTGTCCACCTGGCTTCACAGCCTATCCTCACAACTATAACTTACACAGCTGCTGTCTCTTATCCCTATCACTTTTCCTTGGTGTATGGGTCTTTTGCTTTTACTACCTTGGACCAGACCTCTGTCAATTCAATTTTCCTTTACACCTTACATCCACTACAGATTGGAGCCTCTGCGTTCCTGTCGTTGGGACAATCTGACACCAATTATCACTTCTCTGTGCTTCCACATACCACGAATAACACCTCAGCTCCCGGTATGGGCGTCCATGTCAGCCCGCCTATTTCAGCCCACTGCCATGCGCATGCTGGTTTGTGTAAGTAGCTAGTCATGTATTCAATCTACAGCTATTAATCTTTTTTTTATTTTTTTTTATTTATCTTTTTTCGGCTTCCCCAGCAGGGTCGCTTTGCTTGTGCCTCAGTGACATGCCCATGTCTTTTCCAGATTCTATTAATTTCGCATCAGCCCCTGAAGAGTGGCCCTACTGCCACGAAACGTCGTCGGGCATATTCTAGATGCAAATGTGTATACCCAGGTTACTGTATGTGCTGTCAGCACTCCACCATTTGGAGCTTGTCTTTTATTAACCTATTTTTAATCATGTGCAATAAGTCTGCTATATATTGTTTATATATTTATTATGTCAATTATGTATTATGTACCCATCATTGCATGGTATTGTTGCCAATGTTCAACAATAAACATTTACATTATTTGGTATCCTTGTTTGAAATCGCATCAATGTATACCTCATTTAAAGTCCCGCACCCCCCTTTTTTATGTATGTATACATTAGGGATGGAGACGCATGGTTCACATGGTCTCATTTAAAGTCCCAAACTCTCTCCTCTTTTTGTAGTTCTACCAAAAAAAGAATGTGCCCTGAACTGTAAGTGACACTTCTTGATGCCTTCTTTAGTTGTTGTTGCATATACATGCATGTTATTTTTTGTCTTTCAGGTCTTCAAGACACCTGCAAATTGCACCATCGTTTATTTGCATTGCATAACTACCATTATGATATAACATAGTGGTATTTACAATACCAGACGGGGAGTGTGCTGTTACACTTATCATGTAACATAATGCTATGCATAGTTATAGTAATATTTGTATAGTTGGTTATTACACTGTCATCTTGTGGTTGTTTTGGATATTGCATTATCCTATTCTAATTTCTAAGTGTGTTCCCTCCCATCCTTTGTCTGGCAATTTCCCTTTCCTGGGTCACTCTGTGCTGTAACTTCCTCTTCCTGTGTCCTCTCTCTGTCTCATGAGGAAGAAGATGGCGACTCATGTTTTAGGCCTCACACAATCTGCTCGCATCCTTGGACACATTACCATGTTTTGACCTGCAGATACCATCTTTCAACCATCTGCCACATTTGTTGTCTGCTGTACCTATTTGCAATAAATCTATGCTTATGGAAGAATTGTGTCTGGTGAGTTGAGCTATCTGATAAAGACTGTCTGCAGTGATTATATCTGCTTATACAGGCCAGGCATAGAGGTCTCAGCAAGGGATGTCACTATTACAACAGTTGGAGTCAGAATAAGCTGCGACACAGGGGGTGTGAACAATGCCATTCAAAATCAGCACAGGGACGAGGAGAACATTTACATGTGTATTCTTATTGGTTATGTCGGGCAATATTGCCATGGTGACAATTAATGAAAACAAGGCTTGGTTACCATTTAGGCCTCACTCCCACTGGACGTTATAAAAACGCCAATAGTGTTAGCTGTGGAAAGCTGTGGCTTTAGAATGAGCTTTGCAGTAGCATTTTTCTGTGTTTTTTAGCTTTTATTTAGCAAAACTATTCTCCCACAAAAGCTTATAGCGCAAAAACTCTGATAAATGCCATATAGCCGCATTTTTCAGCGTTGTTCAGCTTTTAGCAGAGTTAGAGCGTTTTTACAGCTGAAAAACTCCTTTCAAAACTCACTAGTTCTGGGGATTTTTTCCAGCCAGAAAACACCCCTGCCAAGAAATGCTGATAACAGCCTATGTGTGCATGGACACATAGGATAACATGCTGGGGAGTTTACTGGCTGTAGATAAAAACATCTGAAGCCAAAAACAGCAGCTGTAAAAACATCCAGCGTGCATGAGGCCATACTGCACATGCACAAGATTCTGGCTATGAAGAGTAGAAAGGGTGAAAGTTGAGAGCTGTAGGTGGTATCGGGAGGCAGCTGCAAATATGGCAACGGCTTCAGCCAGAGCACAGAAAAAGAAATCAATCTGCAGAAAAGTAAGAAAGATGTCATGAGGCTAATTAGCATTCAGATGTGTTTAGATATGTTGTACATATCTGTCTTATGGTTGCTGGGGATTATTGTTTTAGATTTTCTACTGATTTAATGTAGCCTAAACCCAGGAAATTCTACCAATAAAGCTGTAAAGGGTGGCTGTGGGATTGGATAACTAGGGGTGCCCTAAGGTGACACAAAGTTCTGGTTTAAAATAAATGAATAAATAAATTCTATTCAGGTATGTATTCTTAACTCATTAAAGTCTCTTATATTGCTCTCAGCCTCCTACAGATCTCCAAATTCCACATTTTTGCTGATGTATTGACTTCCTATTTGAAGGTGGCTATGTTCATGCTCCATAGTCCCACTGTACGTAGGAACACCCTTTCTTGCTCGCTCCTGAGATGGACTATGGACTATGGGATTTGTAGTGTGCTAAGATCAGTGTACATGGCCACAACTAAATGTGCACTGCTTATTCCAAGCAAAAAGAAGTCATAAAAAGAGAGGTTCAGGAGCTTAGAGGGGAGACAGGTTTAAGGAGGCAGATGGCAAATAATAGATTCAAAATATGAATACTAGATTACAGAGCCTTTAAAGGAGAAGTACAGTCAAAGCTTGTTTGGCTGTACTTCTCCTGTGGATTACTGGAGTGCAGTTTGTTCTGCACTTCTGTGACCTCTTTTCAGCAAACAGTGGGCTGAAGCCCGCTGTCCCCTGATGTCACAGAGATGGTCCAGGCTCAGGCAAGAGTGCAACAATGAAATCGGGATCTGCCCACATGCCTGGACACCCGGCTCAGCCTCTCAGCAAGCCGATGAGAGCCTGAGCTGGCAGCTCCCTCCCCCTCCATAGCCCAGCGCTCCAGTGCAGGGGGGGACAGAGCAGAGAGCTGGTGACTGACAGTTACTAGCTCTGAGAACCGAGCGATCAGTGGTGTTTAATTGCTTGGTTCTCGGTCTTAGAGCCGGCGAGACCAGGGCTGTAGATAAGGGGGGAGGTTTGGGGTGTTCAACCCCCCCCCAGAGCATCCTGCTAAAAATAAAAAGTGTCTCTGCCCTGTCGTCTATCATGGCGCCAGCACCACAACAACAAACAGTGGAGCACAGAAGTCAGTATTGCGGGCGAAGTGGATGCAACAGGTCGGGTGTAAGGCACACTGTCACAGGCACTTACGTTACGCTGTTATGACCAGGCTTTTCTGGGTTCCCGGCGGGCCGATCATAGACAAAGTGGGAGCGGGCGGCATCTGTAGTACTGCCCACCGTGCCCGACTGTCTCTACACTCTGTACTTCCCGACATGGACTTCGGAGGAGAATGGAGCAGAGAACATGCAAGGTAGCAGTACTGCTGCTAAGGAGCTGAGCCTCCCTCTTTCCTTTTCGGCTTGCTTGCTGCCTGAGAGACAGTCATCACAGTCCACTTACCACCACTGCTGTGCTACCATTGTAGTAAGTGAGTCTGTGGCAACTGGCAAAATTATTCACTAATCACTGGATTCGTGGGTTACCACTTTCCACTGCTTGGTTGGTACTGACAGTCCAGCCTGGCTCCATCAGCTATGCTTGGGTGCTGACTGCAGAGCCAAAGGGCAGAGGGGTTGCCAGGCACAAAAACATTGCTGCCAGAGCCAGGCTGGACTGTTTGCTGCCCTTAGTGCCCTGGCCCTTTTTTAATTGTGTTGAAAAGGCAATAATAAGCCCTGGTTCACACTAGGATGTGGTGAAGAAAACCTGCAACACATCTCCCGCACAAGGCTGTCTTTAACGTCATTGTTGTGGGGCACAAAGCAGCTGCCCCTTGCACCTGCGCTGCTCGTAAATAAGATGGCGGCCAAATACTACTGGGGTGGAGTTGGACTACAGCTGTGCGGCCTGGTTCCCAGCTTGGTGCTCCATCATCTCTTCCAATTCCCAACCAACCACTGCCTGACCTGCCGTCACGTGACTTCCACATCCCCCTAACAGCCAATCACTCTACCCTCTAACAACCAGACCTGTGATCAGTGGGGAGGAGAAGTAGGGACGGCTCCTCCCTCCTCTGTAAAGTCCACACTGAAAGTCTGGAACCTGTCCTCGTTGTTTGTGTCACAAAGTAAGTAAATGACATGTGTGGGGTGTGGGGACACTGACAGCACCTGTTATGGTGATCAGGAAGGATCATTGTGAGTGTTCAGCAGACAATGTACAGGCATAGGAGATTAGACAGTACATGGATGGTCTCTGACCATCTCCTGTAGTACAATTGCAGTCTCTGACCATCTCCTCCATTATGTCTGCAGTCTCTGACCATCTCCTGTAGTACGTCTGCAGTTTCTGACCATCTCCTGTAGTACACCTGCAGTCTCTGACCATCTCTTGTATGCCTGAAGTCTCTGACCATCTCCTGTAGTACGTCTGCAGTCTCTGACCATCTCTTGTACACCTGCAGTCTCTGACCATCTCCTGTAGTACATCTACAGTCTCTGACCATCTGTTGTAGTACGCCTGCAGTCTCTGACCCTCTCTTGTACGCCTGCAGTCTCTGACCATCTGCTGTAGTACACCTACAGTCTCTGACCCTCTCCTGTAATATGTCTGCAGTCTGTGATCATCTCCTGTACTATGCAGTCTCTGACCATCTCCTGTACTATGTCTACAGTCTCTGACCATCTCCTGTACTATGTCTGCAATCCCTGACCATCTCTTGTAGTACGTCTGCAGTCTCTGACATTCTCCTGTACGCCTGCAGTCCCTGACCATCTCTTGTATACGTGCAATCTCTGACCATCTCCTGTAGTACACCTACAGTCTCTGACCCTCTCCTGTACTATGTCTGAAGTCTCTGACCATCTCATGTACTATGTCTGCAGTCTCTGACATCTCCTGTACAATGTCTGCAGTCTCTGACCATCTATTGTACTATGTCTGCAGTCTCTGACCATCTCCTGTACTATGTCTGCAATCTCTGACCATCTCCTGTAGTACGCCTGTAGTCTCTGACCATCTCTTGTACGCCTGCAGTCTCTGACCATCTCATGTAGTATGTCTGGCAGTAAATTATATGCACAACCCTTTGGTGTGTCAGGGGCTGCAGTTGAGGCCCTGAAAACCTCATCAGTTGGCCATCACTGGGATGCAATCTCAAACCAAGCTGTACATCCACACAATAAATGGAGTGTGTGAGAGACAGAACAAGCTGTTGTGGTTTAAAGTAGAACTTTCACCATGAAGGCCGCTTTCACACTCACTGCAGTCCCTACTTTCATAGCTGTGTGGGCTCTGTCATTGCTAATAACACGTTCTAGGAGTTTTCTGTCTATCGGTGAGTCCCCCACCTCCCCAGTCCATGGTGTGCAGGCAGTGAGATGATGTGCTGTAATCTCCATCAACCAATCAGTGAGAGGTAATGATGTGCTGTAACCTCCAGCAACCAATCAGTGAGTAGTCATGATGTGAATGGGGGGGGCGAAGAAAATGTTTGCCCAGGGTCCAATCAATATTAAAGGTGGCCCTGGTCCTGCATCACAATCAAATTGCACTACCCAATCTACAGCGGGTGTCAGTGAAATCTTAACGACAACCCAAATGCTCTGTGCAATGGTTTTGCACAGAGTGACCTTGATCCTCCTCTTCTCTAAGTGCCACAATAGAAACCTGCTTGCTATGGGGCACACAGTGCATGCTCGCTCCTGTGCTGTGTGGGTCTAAGAGGCCATGCTTCACCACTTGGTACCTGCTGCTGAACCCCCCCAGGACAAAAAATTATCTACGGCCTTGGGCAGGACTGATGCTGCAACCACCTAGGTAAGTATGATTCTGTGAAAAACACAAAACAAACATACTTCTCTTTGAAGTAGTGGATGTGTAAGGATTATTTTTGGAGAAGGATATCGTTTGGTGTCACTTTAAAGCTTAACCACTTCAGTCCCAGAAGGATTTCCCACTTTAGGACCAGAGCACTTTTTGCAATTCAGTACTGCGTCGCTGTACCTGGCAATCACGTGGTCATGCCACGTTGTACCCAAACGAAATTGACGTCCTTTTTCCCCCACAAATAGAGCTTTCTTTTGGTGGTATTTTATCTCCTCTGTGTCACTTCTGATCACCGCTATGAACAAAGAGCGACAATTTTGAAAAAAAAAATATTTTTTGCTTTTTGCTATAATGCATGTCCAAAAAAAAAATATAAAAAAAACTAATTTATTCATCAGTTTTGGCCGATATATATTCTTCTACATATTTGTGTTAAAAAAAAAATCGCAATAGGCGTATATTGATTGTTTGCGCAAAAGTTTCCACGTTTACAAACCATGAGAATTAATTTATGGCGTTTTTACTTTTTTTTTTACTAGTAATATCGGCGATCTGCGATTTTTAGCAGGACTGCGACATTGCGGCGGACATGTCGGACATTTTTGACACTTTTTTGGGACCATTGACACTTATACAGCAATCAGATCGAAAAAAAAAGGCACTGATTACTGTGTAAATGTCACTGGCAGGGAAGGGGTTAACCTGCAGGGGGCAATCAAAAGGTTAACTGTTTTCCCTATGCGTGTTCTAACTGTGTGGGTGCTGGGCTGGCAGGGACATGACAGATCTACCTTATCCCGATCACAGGGATCAGTAGATCTCATCAATCATCTGCCTATCCTCTATACTTAGACTGTTTTTCATTCATAGAAGCTGTAGTACGATCTTTATTTAAAGTGGAGCTGGGCGGAAATGGTGGGCATAGTTGGCATAGTTGAGCAATCTTGAAGACTGCAAATGACAGCTCCCTCAGTTCTTTCAACTCCCACTGTACCAGAAGATTATGGCAGAGAGGGTGGGAGGGAAGGAATTGATGGAGGAAAATTTCAAGGAAACCAGGATGTTGGCATCACAGGATAATTACTTGTGTCCACAGGGAAGACCACCACAGCAGACCTCACATCAGAACAAACACGTCATCTTCCTGCCAGGAACACCTGTCCCAGCACTGACCATGGAGGCATTTCAAGGATGACAGTGCAGAACACTATCCTCCAAGAGTTCTTATACATACAGTACACTGTACTTGCTTCAACTCAAGGGCACCGAACACTTGTGAGACCCTGCACATTAGTGGTCCCTGGAACGCTCTGTTCTGCAGCGGGCCCTAATTTAGGTTCCCTATCACTGAGAAGGGCAGATTAACTGGGAATAAATCTACCCCTCCAGCAGAACCTGTATCAATGGCCACCAATGCTACCTTTCTCAAACTCAAAAAGAGATGTTACTCTCGGTTACTCCATTATCACCGCTGTTTTATACTTCTTTCCCCTTAAGTATTCACTGCATCAGTATTTAATAGATTATTGCTGGCATAAGTATCCCATCCAACTAACATATCAAAAAAAAATCACAAAAAAAAAAGAAAAACTGGACTTTACCGGTACCAGGGAAGACACAATAAAATAAATATATTCAAATTTTATTCCATGATTAAAACATACAAAAATTACAATCATGCAAGGGAATAAGTCCCACACATAAGGTTACATATCTCATGATCAAGTATATAATTCACATATGGTACATGGCTCCATAATTTTGAAGACTCCAAAAGGTTAACACGTTTCAAGTTTTCAAGTATGCTTCCTCAGGACCTTTTCATGGAATCAGGAAAAAATAACCTATTGATTCAGAGTAAGTAATGGAAGTAGCAGTCAGCAGTGGTCAATGTTTGCCTCACGTCCCATAAGTGTTCCAATCAGATAATACATACAGTATATCACTTAAGGTCGAATAGCATCCAACTTGTTAATATAAAAGGTCACCATCTGTCAAAGCAAACAGTTTATAAATCCACAGGAGATAAATATATTCCCAGAACACACTCATGATGCCCCAAAAAGAACAGGTAGAAAATAACCCTAGCTATGGTATAAAACAGTGCAACCCACCAATGGGATTCCTAGCCGTCTATAGCTTGAGGGATCTCTGGAGTGAAGTTCCAGCCTTATGGAAGGATAAAGTGCAGTTTCTGAGGGGCAAAAGAAGATTGAAATCCAATCACAATATTCACTGCTGGCCACCTATTCAGTATGATTGCTGTCACACAATCCAAATGACTGCCTCAATTTTTTATTTCAATATATTCAAATTTTATTCCATGATTAAAACATACAAAAATTAAAATCATGCAAGTTCCACACATAAGGTTACATCTCTCATGATCAAGTATATAATTCACGTATGGTACATGACTTCATAATTTTGAAGACTCCAAAAGGTCTTCAAATATATATTTAGCTCCTGTTGTATATACCATTCTAAGCTGCTATTTGACCTTCCGCCAATGGTGGATCGATCCGCCCGCCTGGCGTCTAACAACCAGTAACGTCACAGTCTCACTCAGAGTGAGGCAGAGCAGAGAGAGGCCTGCACCTAGTGCTGCACTGCACAGCTGTCTCCCCCCACCTCCTCCTTCTCCAGCACGTAGCGGCATGGACTGTTCAGTGTGTGTGATCTTCTTTATGCTAGTGTCTCCACCGCTCGGCTCCATCTCCGGTGCCTGCGGCCCACCACCACCTGCCACCCGGCTGCATTGTATGCAGAGAGAGGGACTTGCAGCAGGCGGCCCGACCTTTTCTGTCTGTTTGCTGCTGCTGCACTGCTGGCTGGGCTGGCTCAGATCCATGGCTGCCCGAGTTCTACTCCTACCACCCACAGCCCACCTCTCACGTACCTGATGGTAGAGTCTGGCTTATGCAGTGGGCAACCTCTCTTACTACCCTGATTTGGGAGCCCCTGGTAGATTAGACAGGCAGCTCAGGAGTGCAGGGTGGCACAAGGGTTGGACTGGGTCACGGATGGTAGGTAAAGGTCCACTGAAGAACTCATGTTGACTGAAGAGTGGTGATGCAGGCCGGGTCGGTAACGGGCTGACAGTGCTGTACAGAAGGAGCAGGCAGATGGATGGTCCAGTACAAGCAGGGTTGGCAACAGATGGGCAGCCGAAGTACACAGGGGTCAGGCAGAGACATGGTCGTAGACAAGCCATGGTCGGTGCAGGCAGATAATAAGCAGGTCAGAGGATAGTCAGGTCACGGGTAATAGGAAACTCCAATAAACAGTTCACAGGGGGTCACAGCTGCAGGAACACTGTAGAACGGACAATACTTGTTTCCTGGCGCTGACCGTTCAAATAGACTGTTTGGCGCCAGTGATGGTGCACACCCGCATGCGCACAGGTTTTCCGATTGGGGCTTCAGGTTGTGTTTTCTGACACCGCCCATGTGACTGTCTGAGGGACCAGAGTGGACCACTCACCAGAGCCAAGCCCAAGAGAGGGGATAAGGTGAGGATTGGATGGAATAGTAGTATACAGTAATAAAGAAGGTGAGAAGGTGAGTGACACAAGTGAGGGACAGTAATAAAGGAGGAGGTGAGTGACACAAGTGGGGGACAGTAATGAAGAAGAAGGTGACACAAGTGGGGGAGGGGGGCAGTAATTAAGAAGAAGGTGACACAAGCGGAAGAAAGTAATGAAGAAGAAAGTGACACAAGTGGGGACAGTAATGAAGAAGGTGACACAAGTGGGGGGCAGTAATGAAGAAGGTGACACAAGTGGGGGACAGTATTGAAGAAGGTGACACAAGTGGGGGACAGTAATGAAGAAGGTGACGCAAGTGGGGCACAGTAATGAAAAAGAAGAAGTTGACACAAGTGGGGAACAGTAATGAAGAAAAAGAAGAAGAAGAAGAAGAAGGTGACACAAGTGGGGGACAGTAATAAAGACGAAAGGTGACACAAGTGGGGGACAGTAATGAAGCTGACAAGCAAGGGGATATGAAGGTGACACAGGGGAACAACTGAGGGAATAGTAATAAAGAAGAAGGTGATACAAGTCATCATTATCATCTTTTTTGGGCGGGGGTAATATCTAATCTGTAATGATAAATATCTAATACAGCATCTCACAAAAGTGAGTACACCCCTCACATTTTTATAAATATTTTATTATATCTTTTCATGTGACAACACTGAAGAAATGATACTTTGCTACAATGTAAAGTAGTGAGTGTACTACTCAACACACAGCCATTAATGTCTAAACTGCTGGCAACAAAAGGCCCAATTAGTCATTTTCCCTCCATGGTGTCATGTGACTCGTTAGTGTTACAAATGGAGCAAAGGGTTTTGGTTGTGGGACTTTAAATGAGGTATGCCCCAAACAAAGAGAGTACAAGATGTATAAAATGTAGAAATTTATTCAACATACTAATGAAGGTCGCATAATCACATTGAAATACATTAATCCAATCAACATAAGTCATGACACATGGCTGGCATGACACATATATTAATAAAAAATTCATGAATTTACATGCATAGATGAAATGAATTACATGATGAATACATGATGAAATGGTACAGAATTCATTTGATATGAGCATTGATAACCACTCTACGCGTTTCGTGGCGTAATAGCCACTCATCAGGAGTGCAATGCTGTATTAATCTGTAGCTGTAGATATAAATGGAATAAATAGTTTAATCCAATCCTGGTGGGATTGAAAAAAGGAGAACATGAAAGAGGAGAATAAGCTACTTACATGTCAGCTCAATAACACCCGCCCCTCACCTGGGGTATATCAGCCAGGGCCAGCCACCACACCATTCCCTAGTTCACCACATCAGTGAAGTATGTCCTGCTACATATCTATCACCTATTCCATCCTGGTAAGTCCTTGTTTGAGGGGATATTCATTCCCCTACTCTACGTCTTCACCTATCTGGTAATTTTGGTTTGCTCTCCTGTCATTGATATCTTCCTTTCACTGGCACTAGCCTATGTACTACTATTTGCTTTGCTTTGTATCCCTCATTTGTATGCACTTATACATCACTCCGAGGACTTTGATTCCATATGCTACCACTTTATTCTACTTGGTATTGGTCTTTTTACCTTTCTACAGTTACACCTTAGTCACTCTTGGTGGCAACTAGTGACTTCCCCCCTCCCCAACCTACCAATCCCCAATATATACCTTACATATAACTTGTACTCATTACATCTATATTGATATACATATACCAATTTCCTATGTTTGACATTATTGTAGGTTCAAAGGGGGCAGGTTTCTTTCCATGCCAATTACCTGGCACATTCCATTCATTTTACACGGCCTCTGCCCTGCCTGGTCCCCCGTGGCGGACGGAATTCCCCATGCCTCAGCCCCGGGGTGGACACTGTTGTTGGCACTTCCTTCACTCATTTTAGGCAATTTATGTTATTGAGCTGACATGTAAGTAGCTTATTCTCCTCTTTCATGTTCTCCTTTTTTCAATCCCACCAGGATTGGATTAAACTATTTATTCCATTTATATCTACAGCTACAGATTAATACAGCATTGCACTCCTGATGAGTGGCTATTACGCCACGAAACGCGTAGAGTGGTTATCAATGCTCATATCACCGCATTATCGGTGAGTAGTCCTCACGTTACGACATAATTAGACATCGACATCTATATTTACCTTATTTATCAAATTAGGTTAGGACCACCCTAACTTTTTTCCTCTTGTACTTTCTCCTCTTATTCGATGAATGTACAGTCGAGTTATTGTATTTAACGGATTTTACTCACTTCCTTCACGGTTGTTGTCACAGGTGGGGCCCCGACTCCGTACCCCTTAAGGCAGGCGGTGCCCCCTGGTCCGTCCCGTCTCCGGCACATTTTACTTACCTTACACGGTCCATTAACCGTACCTTTCTTTGGACGGGGGAAACTTGGATGTTATTACAGTTTGTATCCTTTAACCATATACATATAGTTATATCTACATTACTCATGTTCAATATACATTCCATATATAACCCCTAACCATCCAACCCCTCCCCCCTTCAGTGATCAACGGTGGTTCTCACTGAT
>BLSH010413237.1:517904-529575 GCA_018402905.1 Glandirana rugosa | reverse complement strand
ACAGATCCCCATTTATTTGTAGGGCACTTGCCCTAGTTTGAAGATGATTTTAGAACAGTTATATGGCTTCTACCGTTAATTAATACTTTTCAGACACAGTTTGAAGATGAACCACATTCATCTCCATTTTTGCATTTTTTATGTTTTTATTTTTTTTAAAATATTTAAAGTTATTTCCCTGTCCCCATTTTTTTGTAGGGCACTTGCCCTACCCTTACCCCCATTTTACTTCCTTTTGCAGCCCTCTGGGGCTTTCCAGGACTTTCCTACAGCCATTTTTGTGCCTAAAAGTTCGGGTCCCCATTGATTTCAATGGGGTTCGTTGTCCGTGCGATCGTTCGGGTTCCGTCCGGACCCGGACCCGGACTTTGTCCCGAAGTTCGGACGGACCAGCAGAACCCGAACTTCCAGGTGTTCGCTCAACTCTACTCATATCAAATGAATTCTGTACCATTTCATCATGTATTCATCATGTAATTCATTTCATCTATGCATGTAAATTCATGAATTTTTTATTAATATATGTGTCATGCCAGCCATGTGTCATGACTTATGTTGATTGGATTAATGTATTTCAATGTGATTATGCGACCTTCATTAGTATGTTGAATACATTTCTACATTTTATACATCTTGTACTCTCTTTGTTTGGGGCATACCTCATTTAAAGTCCCACGACCAAAACCCTTTGCTCCATATGTTATATAGGGATGGAGGTATGCTACAGTGATAGTGACAGTTCACACTATTTTTCTCTTACGTTAGTGTTACAAGGTCTCAGGTATGAATGGGGAGCAATTGTGTTAAATTTGGTGTGTTGGAGAGCTTCTATCACTCTCACTCTCTCATACTGGTCACTGGAAGTTCAACTAGGCTATAAGAAGATTGCCAAGACCCAGAAACTGAGCTGCAGTATGCTGGCCAAGACCATACAGCGGTTTAACAGGACAGGTTCCGCTCAGAACAGGCCTCGCCATGGTCGACCAAAGAGGTTGAGTGCACGTTCTCAGCATCATATCCAGAGGTTGTCTTTGGGAAATAGACATATGAGTGCTGCCAGCACTGCTGCAGAGGTTAAAGGAGTGATGGGTCAGCCTGTCAGTGCTCAGAGAATCGCACACTGCATTTGTCTGCATGGCTGTCGTTCCAGAAGGAAGCTAAAGATGATGCACAAGAAAGCCTGCAATGTGCAAAAGAAAGCCCGCAAACAGTTTGCTGAAGACAAGCATACTAAGGACATGGACTACTGGAACCATGTCCTGTTATCTGATGATAACCAATCTTATTTGGTTCATGTGGTGTCAATTGTGTGTGGTGGCAGCCAGGTGAGGAGTACAAAGACAAGTGTGCCTTGCCTACAGTCATGCATGGTGATGGGAGTGTCATGGTCTGGGGCTGCATGAGTGCTGCCCACCTGGGAGCTACAGGTCATTGTAGGAACCATGAATGCCAACATGTACTGTGACATACTGAAGCAAAGCATGATCCCCTTCCTTTGGAGACTGGGCCGCAGGGCAGTATTCCAACATGATAACGACCCCAAACACCCCCCCCCCCCCCAAGACAACCTCAAAGAAGCTGAAGGTAAAGGTGATGGACTGGTCTAACATGTCTCCAAAACTAAACCCTATTGAGCCTCTGTGGGGCATCCTCAAACGAAAGGTAGAGGAGCGCAAGGTCTCTAACATCCACCAGCTCCTTGATGTTGTCATGGAGGAGTGGAAGAGGACTCCAGTGGAAACCTGTGAAGCTCTGGTGAACTCCATGCCCAAGAGGGTTAAGGCAGTGCTGGAAAATAATGGTGGTCACACAAAATATTAACACATTGGGCCCAATTTGGACATTTTCACTTAGGGGTGTACTCACTTTTGTTGCTTGCGGTTTAGACATTAATGGCTGCGTGTTGAGTTATTTTGAGGGGACAGCAAATTTACACTGTTATACAAGCTGTACATTCACTACTTTACATTGTAGCGAAGTGTAATTTCTTTGGTGTTGTCACATGAAAAGATATAATAAAATATTTACAAAAATGTGAGGGGTGTGCTCACTTTTGTGAGATACTGTATGTAACAATCTAATCTGGAATGATAAACATGTCACTTTTTTTAAACAAGGTTAGGACTGTATGATACGTTAAATACAGTTCTGTAAGCAACACCTTATTTACTGTCAGTACCCCTCCCGAGACTAGGCTCTGGATCCGCCCCTGCCTTGAGTGATATATGTATTATCTGATTGGAGCACCTATGGGATGTGACCACCTTAAATGCAGCTTGAAAATTCTGAGGTGACATGGAAAAAGGTGTTATGGTCAGATGAGACTAAAATGTAATTTTTTGGCCTCAACACCAAAACAATATGTCTGGCGGAAATCCAATACAGCTCACCATCCAAATAACACCACTTATACAGTAAAGCATGGAGGTGGTAATATCCTGTTATTGGGGGGGGGGGGGGGGGTTCTCTGCAGCAGGGACTGGAGCACTTGTCAGGATAGAAGGAAAAATGAATGGGGTCAAATACAATCAAATTCTTGAGGAAAATCTGCTGCCCTCTGCCAGAAAGTTGTCAATGGGATGATGGTTTACCATGACAATGACCCAAAGCACACAGCCAATATGACCACACAGTGTTTGAAGCAGAAAAGGGTGAATGTCCTTGCATGGCCTAGTCAGAGCCCAGACTTGTAAACAATACAATAAAAATATTACATACAAAGTACTAAATGGTGTGTGATACAGTTGTGCTCATAAGTTTACATACCCTGGCAGAATCTATGATTTATTGGCAATTTTTCAGAGAATATGAATGATAACACAAAACATTTCTTGCACTCATGGTTAGTGTTTGGCTGAAGCCATTTATTATCAGTCAACTGTTTTTACTCGTTTTAAATCATATGACAACAGAAACTACCCAAATGACCCTGATCAAAAGTTTACATACCCTGGTGATTTTGGCTGAGAATACGCACACAAGTTGACACAAAGGAGTTTGAATGGCTATTAAAAGGTAACTATCCTCACCTGTGACCTGTTTGATTGTAATTAGTGTGTGTGTGTAAAAGGTCAATGAGTTTCTGGACTCCTGACAGACCCTTGCATCTTTCATCCAGTGCTGGACTGGTGTTTCTGGATTCTGAGTCACGGGGAAAGCAAAAGAATTGTCAAAGGATCTGTGGGAAGAGGTAGTTGAACTGAATAAAACAGGAACGCGATATAAAAATATATCCAAGGAATTGAGAATGCCAATGAACAGTGTTCAACTCTAATCAAGAAGTGGAAAATGAGGGGTTCTGTTGAAACCAAACCACGATCAGGTAGACCAACTAAAATTTCAGCCAAAACTGCCAGGAAAATTGTTCGGGATGCAAAGAAAAACTCAAAACATGTGGTGTGGCTGTTTCAAGATTCACAATAAGGAGGCACTTGAAGAAAGATGGGCTGCATGGTCGAGTCACCAGAAGAAAGACATTACTACGCAAATTCCACAAAGTATCCTGCTTTCAATACGCCAAACAGCACAGAGACAAGCCTCAAACCTTCTGGCACAAAAACATTTGGAGTGATGAAACCAAAATTGAGCTTTTTGTCCACAACCATAAATGCTACATTTGGAGAGGAGTCAACAAGGCCTATGATTAAAGGTGCATCATTCCTACTGTAAAACACGGAGGTGGATCGCTAATGTTCTGGGGATGTGTGAGCTACAAAGGCACAGGAAATTTTGTCAAAATTGATGGCAAGATGAATGCAGTATGTTATCAAAAAATACTGGAGGAACATTTGCATTCATCAGCCAGGAAGCTACGCATGAGACGTACTTGGACATTCCAACATGACAATGATCCAAAACACAAGGCCAAGTTGACCTGTCATTGGCTACAGCAGAATAAAGTAAAGGCTCTGGAGTGGCCATCTCAGTCTCCTGACCTCAATATCATTGAGCCACTCTGAGGAGATCCCAAACATGCAGTTCATGCAAGACAGCCCAAGAATTTCCAGGAACTGGAGGCTTTTTGTCAAGAGGAATGGGCAGCTTTACCATCTGAGAAGATAAAGAGCCTCATCCACAAATACCACAAAAGACTTCAAGCTGTCATTGATGTTAAAGGGGGCAATACACGGTATTAAGAACTGGGGTATGTAAACTTTTGATGAGGGTCATTTGGGTAGTTTCTGTTGTCATTGGGATTTAAAGAGAGTAAACACAGTTTATTGATAATAAATGGCTTCAGCCAAACATAGAAAAGTGACAGCAGAAAAAGACTGAGTAGTGCATAGAGTCTGCCCCTTTTTTTTTTTTTTTTTGTTTTTATTTTTTTTACATTAACCTTGTTGTCTGACTATAGATTTATTTTTATCCCAAGCATGTTTGAAGCCATTTACTGTTGACTGTCTCACAACCTCTGTTGGTAGTTTATTCCAACCATCAACCACCATTTCAGTAAAATAATACTTTCTAAGATTAGTTTTGAACTTCCCTCCAGCTAGTTTGAGGTCATGTCTTGATTTTTGGTTTCATATTGAAAAGACTGCCCTCCTGAACCTTATTCACCCCCTTGATGTATTTAAAGGTTTCAATCATGTCTCCCCTCTCCCTTCTTTCCTCAAGACTGTACATATTAAGTTCCTGAAGTCGCTCTTGATGTTTTATCTCCCAGACCTTTCACCGTTTTTATTACCCGTCTCTGAACTCGTTCTATCTTATCAATATGTTTTTGTAAGTGAGGTCTCCAGAACTGGACACAGTATTCTAAGTGAGGTCTCACTAAAGATCTATATAGAGGAATCAAAACCTCATTCCTCCTGCTGGTGATCCCTCTACTGATACATCCCAGAATTCTATTTGCTTTTCCCACTGCCTGGTCACACTGTTTGCTCATTTTGCAATCATCTGAAATAAGCACCCCCAAATATTTTTCTTCTGTAGTGCTGGCCAACACTGTACCCCCAATGTTGTACTCTCTAAGGGGATTCTTTTTCCCTAGATGCATTATTTTACATTTAAAAATATTGAACTGCAGTCTCCACTGCTTTGACCAATCTTCCAGCAATGCCAAATCATGTTCCATGTTACAGACACCTCCAGGGATATCAACCCTATTACACACCTTTGTATCATCAGCAAAGAGACATACATTGCCCAACAAACCTTTAGTTATATCACTTACATATAGGTTAAATAGAACAGGACTCAGTACAGAGCCTTGTGGTACCCCACTAGTGACTGGTCTCTGTTTTGAGTGAACCCCATTTACAACCACACTCTGGGATCTATCCTTTAGCCAACTGCATATCCACTGAACCACCCAAGGGTTAAGTCCCAGCTTGTACAACAAACACTAACCATGAGTGAAAGAAAAGTTTTTGTATTATCATTCATATTCTTTGAAAAATTGCCAAGAAATCATAAATTCTGCCAAGGTATGTAAACTTATGAGCACAACTGTATGTTTACACATAGTTAACAAGGCATTGAATATGAAGTATATAACAGTTGCATAAACCAATTGCCAACAAGTTTCAGAGTCATTTAAGCTCCTTCTTCAGGGAAGGTGTCTAGCAATCATAATACTTGTAATCTACAAAATATATATTAGAGCACATGTCATTACTAACATACAGATGGCTTGGTTAAGGGGGGGGGGGGGTTGGTTGTACTCACAATGCCTGGACGGAAACAGTGACACACAGCCAGAGTGGAATAAAAGCAATAGTAGACCAGTGAATGGGTAGCAGAGATGAAAAGAGGAAATGATTGCCTCCTTATACAGCAGGGAATTCAGCAAGGTATGCACTGAGATCACCTGGCATGGACGCAGAGGGAAGGACAGATGTCCCATAAGTATGCTAGTAGTATATACATTTAGGGTAAAAAAATATAGAATATCCAAAGATAGCGGTAGTGAAATAGTCACCTGTTAAAGGGAAGCGTGTACAGCTCAAGACGCTGGTGTTAGTATCCAGAAGGATCATGTATAGTGTAGATTCAAGAGGATAGTTCTCCAGGGATTATCATATCAATGAATTTATGAGTTGTATCTGCATACAGGGAATTTCTTGCCCTGGCCAAATCGCCTAAATAAAGCTGGATTGGACAGGATACAGAGAAAAAAAAAATTTTTTTGTCTATCAAATCAGTTGTGTGTCAGTAGAGAGAGTAGAGCTCTTAATGAGACATAACTGGTGGAATCAGCTGTGCACTTTGTTAAAGGTGGATGGAGTTGTCTTTATATAGACCTACCACAAAGGTGAAAAAGTTACACCCTATGTGGGAGGAGTTGCCCTTGGAGCATATTCCGTGTCCAACACGCCAAATTGCACCATTGTGGTGAATCCCCCAGGAAGAGGGCGCATGGCATTGCCTCGCACCACCCAAGGAGAGGGGGGTTTGTTGTGCGGAACGGCGTTTTTCGTCCAAAGCCCACCGACATGCGAACGCTGATCCGCCCAGTGGGTGTGGACAACATCTTTGCAAGAATGCAGGAAGAAGCCAAGATGAAAACAGCGCCCAGTGAGGTCACAGGTGAGAGGGAACACCTCCCAACCTGGATGGACACAGCAAAAAGAGACATGGAAGGGTGCAATCGGAAGTAACACTGGGATAAGAAAATCTCACAGTGTCCCCATCCCAACCACACCCAGCCAGCCCACACGTGCCGGGCACACACCATGAAAAGAGCTCCCGCCAGGGGCCATTGAAGAGAATAAATAATAGCATACAAAGTAGAAAAAACAAAAAAGGGGGTGGTAAAATGGGAAAAAAGGGGAAGACTCTGCGTGGAACACCGAATCGTCCCAGACACAGGGGGCAACCACATTAAGCCATCTGTATGCTAGTAATGACATGTGCTCTAATATATTTTGTTTTGTAGATTACAAGTATTATGATTGCTAGAAACCTTCCCTGAAGAAGAAGCTTAAAGGACTCCGAAACTTGTAGGCAATTGGTTTATGCAACTGTTATATACTTCATATTCAATGCCTTGTTAACAATGTGTAAACATATCACACACAGTTTAGGACTTTGTATGTAATATTTTTATTGTATTGTTTATAAACAAAAAAAATCAAATTGAAAAATAATAAATATTTATACAGTACTTTTGTACGTTCCTTAAAGCGGTAGTAAACCCATGCATTTAACAGGTTAAAAACCAGTCACATTTCCGGCATGTGCCGGAAATGTAACACTCCCATTGGTTGTGCTCTAAACCATACTGTCAAACCATCCAATGGCTGGTGTTATAGCTGATCACATGTGCAGCATCATGGCAGTTGTAGATTAAACAGAGGCCAAGATGGCAGCTTCCCTGGCTGAAAATTATAGGAGGGTTTACTACCACTTTAAGCCTAAAAAGTCCCAACTGCCCAAGGGTATTTTTGTATCTTCTATAAGTCTCACTAGTAAATACAGCTGGATAAAATGAAAACTGTGTTTGTCTTCATTTCAGGCTACAAAGCAACAAAATGTTATTATTTTAAAGGGGGGAGATTCTTTTCTATACCCACTGTAGGTGATAGGTCACATACAGTTCAATAATGCAGCATTTAACATATGAAATGTCTGTTCGCTGATTTTTTTCACTTAGGCTTTAAGCAGAACATCCAAATATATTCAGTATTTTAGTATATTCAGGTAAGCATCTCCTAACCTCATGTTATGCTTCAATCAGGGGTAACTTTTCCTTTAACTCAAGGGGCCCTACATGCCATTTGAATTACTGCTAACAAAACATATTTTCTCTTTTTGTTGAAAACCTCTTTAAATTAAAAGGATGTTTTCTTTTACATAAATACATTTTTAATAAGGTATGGATTAATAATACGGTTGCAAATGTATACTGTTTTAATAATTGTAAATAAAGACTAGCCATCATTTCTTCTAGAAAATGCAAATCAGACCCTCCAGTTGTGTGGATACAGGCAGTGACATCACAGCATGGATCACGAGTGTCTCCCAAAGGAGACAAATTCCATTTAATGGCATGTTGATGAGTCTTTGTATTTTCTCTTGTTTCCCTCTAAATAATGAGGCTTTTCAGAGGCAGCACTGTTCGCTTGGCCTCTTGTTTGGGCTCAGTCACAAATAACCAACTGTGTGGTGTGGCATCCACACAGCAAAACAAATCAACATCCTAACAAATGAGGGATGTTCACAGCCAGCTCCATGATCCAAATTCTAATGAGCTCTCTCCCTTCTTATGGTGTGAAGACAAAATGTTAAACTGTGGTTCGTTTGATAGAAAATACTTCAGGGTTAGCTCTTGAAACAACAAGGATTTTACCAAAGTTTATTATACATCTTCACTTCCTTCAGTTATTTTGCTATTTTAATAGGCTATCGAATCCACTTACTGAATATTTCCAGCCGGAATGCTAAGTTCTTCTTCCATTGCTCTGTGGTCCAGTCCTGATACTCAGGTACCCATAGTAGGCACTTTGGCTGTGAACATGGGTCAGCAAGGGCACCCTGACCGGTCTGTGATTATGCAGCCCCATACACAAAAGAATGTGATGCCCATTTCCTCTGCTTTCAACACAAGAATGTCAGGGACCACATGCTAACATGCTGGCCAATATATCCCACCCACTATCAGATGCCATTGTAACTAGGGTTGCCAACAGTATGTAAATTTACAGACAGTCCTTAAATTTTAACCATTTACAGCCTTGTCCGTAAATGTCCATTCATGGACAGTGGCCGTCCGAAAAAAAAAAGGCCTTTGGCTGACTTTGCAACCGCGAGTGTGTAGTTCCATAGCTGGTGTAGCGCTACCCACGCAGGAGTCGCTTAAGTATGTTCAGTCCATTACTCTGCCTCTCAACCCCAATAACAGACTCAGTCCCCTCTGGCACACCTGGCAATAGTGTGAGTGTAAGGATCAATGAGAAACACATACGTTATTATAAAACACAGACATTTTCTTTACTATAGTATTTCTGTGGAATAACCATTGGCAATATGTTCAAGGAATACAATAGCAGAACATTAACTGAAGTTATGAGGAATACAGCTCAATAGTACATTTAGGCTGCTTTCAGGAGATTCAGAACCATAAAATAACCCCGAGAGCAGGGCAAACCCTTTAATAACAATAAAGTCACAAAAATGGCAATCTGTACCAGATGGATTACCCTTAGTGAAGTTTGGCTCTATGAGTCCAGGCAGGAGGAGAGTAGAAGACTGATCCTCTCTATGTCAGATCCCTCTCTTCTGTCTCCTGGCACCACAGACCCAATAACAAACACTGTATTCTAATCCACAGTCAATAGCTTAACTTTTTAAATAGGCTGTGCCACACACCCACTGCATATACAGAGCCCTGGATAAATGTGTGTGAGGCCGTATGGCAATAGTAACTTCAGTCCCTTTGAAGTTAAATAAGTCTTGGCATCTTCAGCTAGCCCATCTTGTTGGTGCACTTAAATTCCTGGATAACAGGCTCAAATAACGCAACTGGCCTGGATCATTAAGTGAAGAACGCAAGATTTTCCTCAGCAGGGTGAAAGGCCAATGACCTCTGTATACAGTGTCTTTCTACTTAAATGGCTTTGTATCCTGCAGGCACTACAAGTGTCAGCAAGATGACAACCAGCAATGATGTCTGTATACAGGGTTCAATATAACTCTGTCTGTGCAGTGTCCTTGTTTCCTGCAAATGGGCAAGAGCCCCCTCACCCAATCCTGCAATCGCTCAAGGCCCAAACAAACTTCCTGGGACAGGCAGGCTTTCCTGGTGGCGACTGGTCACCTCCCACTGGAACGCATCTCTGTCGGTGCAGGGGCACCTGGATGTGCACCTGGGATCCTCTCTCTCTCTAGCTGGATGTCCCGAACGGTCCCGGAGGCCTAAGATCACACGATGGAAAAACCCAAGATGCAGCACCCCTTTCTTAGGACTTTTCTCTTCCTCTCCCACACTTTCACTCAATTCTCCCCAAGACAATAAAGTTGGAGTCTCTCTCCTCTAGAGCATGCATGGGATTGTAGTTCCATACAAAGCTATAGTCTGGTAAAGGAACTTCATATTCCAGAATGCTTTGCAGCTATTCCTGCAGCTGGTTAAAGTCCCTCTGATTGGTTCCTGTAACTGTTAATTCTATTGGCTTTCTCCCTCATGCACAGAGAAACTCAGGAGAGCCACATTGCAATTTGAACTGTGCATGTGTCTGCACACAGAAACAAGAGGGAGAGAAAAAATCAAATCAATGCAGAGAGCTGGCAGGCTCATTCTCCCTGCTAAAAGAGCCTGTATACTCTCGGTGACCACTTGGCAAATGAAAAAATGGACCAGGATGGCACCACCATTAAATGAAAAACAAAACAAAATAGGTGAGAGAGCAGCCTACTTTCATAGATGGAAACAATTTCCCATTGGTAAATAGGGTATTAGGGTGGAAACGTTTAAGGCGCTTACTCATATAACGCATGTGCAGTGTATAATAAAGTGCAATAAAAAAAATGTTATATCATATGGTTATAAATAACACAAGTGCAGTGCATATTGAAGTGCAATAATAAGTAATGGGGGTAAATCTATGTAAACAGCAGAATTCAACAAAGTCCAATGCTAGAGTCTTTCACATAAAGACACTGTATATCTTCAATGTTGAAAGGAGGTATGCAAGCCCATCCACCAAGTGAAGGAAAACTGTGGCTATCAACAAGAAAGTCGGTTCTTCTGTAATATTAGAGTGCTCCACCACCACACGTGTAGATTCACTACGCACTCACCAGATGTATGTAAAAAAACCTGCGTTTTTGTCATCAAACATTACACCGGACCACCTTCTCCTCCACTAGGCTATCCTGGATGGCTCCATAAATGCAAATACTCCAATTTCTCTCCCAATTCAAGTTGGGCAACAAATCTCATAAAAACAAAGGAACAAGCTTCATAGCGCAACTCAATTTATTGAAAGATAATCCATACAACGTAGTCTAAAATGTTTACTCACATTAAAAAGTGCTGTCTGCCAGCACTAGCACATTCAGGCTTAGTTGATTACAGTCAAATCGGTCTGCGTTCCAAGCCGCGAACCGGAAACGGAAACCACATCAGAGGAGGCGGATGTGACCTCTATGCATTTCGTGGTAATACCACATCATCAGGAAGTACCAGGTACTTCAGGTACTTCCTGATGATGTGGTATTACCACGAAATGCATAGAGGTCACATCTGCCTCCTCTGATGTGGTTTCCGGTTCACGGCTTGGAACGCACACCGATTTGACTGTAATCAACTAAGGCTGAACGTGCTAGTGCTGAACTGACTTTCTTGTTGATAGCCACAGTTTTCCTTCACTTGGTGGATGGGCTTGCATACCTCCTTTCAACATTGAAGATATACAGTGTCTTTATGTGAAAGACTCTAGCATTGGACTTTGTTGAATTCTGCTGTTTACATAGATTTACCCCCATTACTTACTATAGCACTTCAATATGCACTGCACTTGTGTTATTTATAACCATATGATATAACATTTTTTTTATTGCACTTTATTATACACTGCACATGCGTTATATGAGTAAACGCCTTAAACTTTTCCACCCTAAGACCACTTGGCAAAGCCTCAGAAATAGCGGGTAGCAAAGTGGGCCCCCGCTACACTGGGATCAGGCAAACTCCACTGGACTTGGAAAGGGGGGGGGGGGGGGATTG
>BLSH010413237.1:483732-511232 GCA_018402905.1 Glandirana rugosa | reverse complement strand
CAAGAGATCAGGGGAACAGGGAGCAGAAGGAGAGTAAGGAAGCCGGTAGCAGGACCCAGGGATCAGGTCACAGGGTCAGGATACAGGATCACAGATACAGGACCAGGACGGATCAGACACAGGCAGGGACAGGCTTGCAGAGAAAATACTGAAGCGCTGGGACTGGGTGCAAGGCAGGCTTATATAATTCCAGCAGACCCATCAGGTGCAGCCTCACAACCTGTATGATCAATCTGCTGGGAGACACCCGCTGGTGGCCACCAGAACTACACTGTTTGGTTTTCCACACAACACTGCCACCAGCAGGTGACCCAAGCAAGGACACAGGATCTGACAGTTCCCCCCCCCCCCTTAAGGAGCGGTCTCTGGATGCTCCATTCTGCCGTTAACTGGACAGTCCATGTGGGTGCAGGAAAAGTCAAACAAAGTTTCCCCTCCGTGTCTGTGGACTCTATTGCACTTCTCCAACCAGAGTCCTTTAACCTGCTGGATGGCGTGTCACCCAAGTTAGGTACTGGAACATACCCCCCACCACCAGGGTCTGGAGGTCTGAGCCCGTTATCAACAGCTAGCTGGACATCGGGCATGAAACCCACGGAGGCAGGTAACACAGGGGCATCAACTTCAGTCTGGGCATCAAGCCGGGGGAAAACAGTTGCAAGCTGGGCATAAGGCAGGCAAGCATCCACAGGCACTGGATCAGCAGGCACTGGATCAGCGGGTTCAAGGTCATCAGGCATGGGATCAGCAGGCACCGGGTCATCAGGCATGGGATCAGCAGGCACCGGGTCATCAGGCATGGGAGCAGTGGTTACAGGGTCATCAGGCACTGGAGCAGCAGGCACCAGGTCATCAGGCATGGGATCAGCAGACACTGGGTCATCAGGCACCGGATCGGAGGGCACCGGGTCATCAGGCACTGGGTCGGCGGGTACCAGGTCATCAGGCACTGGATCGGTGGGCCCCGGGTCATCAGGCACTGGATCAGCGGGCACCAGATCAGTGGGCACTGGATCAGTGGGCACCAGGTCATCACACTGGGCAGTAGGCACCGGGTCATCAGGCACTGGATCAGTGGGCACCGGGCCATCAGGCACTGGATCAGCGGGCACCGGGTATCAGGCACTGGATCAGCAGGCACTGGGTCATCAAGCACTGGATCGGCGGTCAGTGGGTCATCAGGCACTAGATCAGCGGGCACCAGGTCATCAGGCTGGACAGCAGGCACTGGGTCATCAGGCTGGACAGCAGACACCGGGTCATCAGGCTGGACAGCAGGTACTGGATCAGTAGGCTGGACATCAAGAGCGGAATCAGACTGGACAACAAGAACTGACTCATCAAGTTGGGAATCAGGCATTGAGTCAGCAGGCATGGCAGTGGGCACCAAAGCAGCAGGCTGGGCAGCGGGTACTGAAACAACAGGTTGGGCAGCAGGTATGGCAGCGGGCACTGGAACAGTAGGCTGGGCAGGGAGCGATTGAGCAGCAGGCTGGGCAGCCAGCATGGCAGCGGGCACCGGAACAGCAGGCTGGGCAGCAAGCATTTGAGCAGCAGGCTGGGCAGCAGGCATGACAGCGGGCACCAAAACAACTGGCTGGGCAGCAGGCTCTGGGATAACAGGCTGGGCAGCAGGCAGGGCAACGGGCACTGAAACAGCAGGCTGAGCTTCAGGAACAGGATCAAACAGGGCCAAATTGATTAGCTGGCAAAGAGTACATAGGGCCAAACTAGGTGGTGGACAGAGAACCAGTACAGTCAGGTGGAATAGCGACAGGCAGGTGGGAAGCAGAGGGTCCAATTTTCATGGGTTGAACCAAGGTGGCAGGTGTGGAGGCATACTGGAACAAATCGTCTGGTGTGGAGGCAGACTGGAACAGATCAGCTGTTGTTGAAGCAGACGGGAGCAGATTGGCAGGTGTGGAGGCAGGATTGGAAAGTGGTAGGATTGTGCGGGTTGGGAAAAACTTCAGTTTCTTTTTGGGTTTAGCCACTGCAATTCTGTATGGGGATGCAAGACTGTAAGTAGTGGGTGCAGCTGATGGAGGAGAAGAGCGGGAGGGTGGTAAAAAAGAGGGAGCAGTTGTTGAGGGCAATTTTTGTGGGATTGTTGCAGGCAGCGCAGAGGAGGTAGGTGGGTTAAAGGCAGGGTAGGTGCAGCAGGTGGAAACAGGGTACTGATATTTAGTTGGTAGCAGGGTATATTGGGCTGCAACTGTGGTTACTATGGGCGATGGAGAGAAAGACATTTCAGCAGCCAGGTGTCTGGCCACAGGACTGGGTGGTTGCAGGCTGACAGAGGCTGAGTGCAATATTTTTGACCATGCTTGTAATAACAGTTACACAAAATATAATTTGCATACTGCCTGTTTGACCAGAGATTGCACAGAATTAATACACTCTGCTAACACCTGTTGGGAACATGCTGAGTAGTGTTCAAAGAAAAAGGCTGAGTCATCTTCCAGTAACCAAACCAATGATACCATCATTGAAAGGAGGAGTATAATCATCACCACCACTAGGGACACCAGACGAAGCCAACTCTGCACAAATTTGAATTAGTGGCTGGATCTCTTCAAACAAAGATCTGCCTTGGTCAACAAAAGAGTGAGCCAGACGGATGCATTCCAACAATTGCTCCCTAGTCTGCTCTTTCAAAATCTGGCAGCAATAATCCCTGTCTTCTGTTGCAAGCAGTGAGAAATACAAAATCTCCTCAGCATGCATCTTGCAGCAATTAGCAAGTGCTCAGACCTGATTCCCAGGTGCAGCCGATCTGATTGTATAGCTTCAGTATTATGTCAGGGATACCATATGCAGGCATCCAACAGGGATGATCAGATCAGTTGGCTGCACTTAAAGGAATCAGGACCAGGTGTTAAAGTGAAAATCTGTATAAATTTATTAGGAAAATGACACACTACCCACACCAAACACCAGCAAACATTAATAAGCAAGTAAATGATAGTGAACACAGAAAACCCCAAAATGACACCTAACATATCTATCTAACTAAATACAAAGTAGAAAACACACACATAAGCAAATAGAGGACAAGAGATCAGGGGAACAGGGAGCCCGGTAACTGGGAGCAGAAGGAGAGTAAGGAAGCAGGGAGTGGGTTCCAGGGATCAGGTCACAAGGTCAGGATACAGGATCACAGATACAGGACCAGGACGGATTAGACACAGGCAGGGACAGGCTTGCAGAGAAAATACTGAAGCGCTGGGACTGGGAGCAAGGCGGGTTTATATAATCCCAGCAGACCCATCAGGTGCAGCCTAACGACCTGCATGATCAATCTGCTGGGAGACACCCGTTGGTGGCCACCAGAACTACACGTATAGTTTTCCACACAACACTGCCACCAGCAGGTGACCCAAGCAAGGACACAGGTCCTGACAGGCTGGCTCAGTCCAGCGGCTTGCTGAAAGGCTCAACCAGTTGCCAGTCCAGGCATCTGGATGGATCCTTCGCAGAGCCTGGACTGGCTGAGGGATGGAAGCCAACAGTGGCCTTTAGCCTGCTGTCGGCTGAAAATGGATCACAGGAGTGCAAAACAAAGTGCACTCCTGTGATCCATATGAGAAGGAGGGCCAAAAAAGATCTTGCCCTACTTCTCATTTACTCTGAAAATAAAACATAGAACAAATAAACAATTGGATATAAAAAAATACATCCTGGAATCATATTTTTTTAACAAAATGTAACCTAAATTGTTGACTCATCCATGTAGCCACTTTTTACAGATATAACAGCCGAACACACTTGTGGCATTCTTTCTACAATGAAAATAAAATATTCTTTTCAGAAAGTGCTTCCTAATACTGTTGCAGAAGTTCCTACAAATGTGTTGAACTTGCAAAATTCTGTGGTAGTAATTTTGGTTCAGGTTCAAGTCACTGACTCTGGATCCAGGAAAAGAGCCCCAAGCCATCACGCTTCCTCCTCCATGTTTGACAGTTGGTGTCACACACTGAGAAACCATCCTTTCACCTACTCAACAGCATACAAAAACCTTGCGCGATGAACCAAAAATCTCAAACTTTGTTTCATCGACCCATAAGACCTTCTTCCAGTCCTCCATAGTCCACTGGCGGTGTGCTACATGGCCCAGGCAAGCCTCTTTTTTTATTTTGCCATCTTAGCAATGGCTTTCTTACAGCCACTCAACCTGTCAAGCCTGAAGCTCAAAGTTTTCTTTTCACTGTGGAAAGTGGGACTTGCTTACTTTGAACAGTGTTAAGCTGTGTTTGAAGCTAATGCCCATTGAGCCAGCCTGTCATACAAGCTGTTGGCTCTCAGAAACTTGTCTTCTGATTCTGTTGTGGCTTTGGGTCTGTCAGACCACCTCCTGTCAGCATTTCCTCCAGTTTTCAAGTGCCTTTTGGTAGTGTAGGAAACTGTACTCACTGAGACCTTGGCTTTCTTTGCAATTTCTCTAAAGAAAAGACCTGCACCCTTAAGGGTTATAATGGACTGTCTTCCTTTTTAATTGCCCTTTTCTCATGATTTTGAGAGCAATTTACTACTTTCTGCAGTACAATAGTGTCCAAATATTGTTTAAGCTGTTCTTCAACCTGAAAACAACGAAATTAAAAATCAGTAGCTACAAGAACTGTAGTTGCTGATTTTCAATAATAGAACACTTACCTGTCCAGGGATCCAGCACTGCCCTCACCCAAGCCAGCTCTTTGGCCGTCTGCGGATCCAGACAGCATTTTTACTTTGGGGAACTAGCTGTGACTGCTTGCGGCTTTGCAGCTGGCTACCCGAACAGAGCTGCACTTTGTGAATGGCCTTGCAGCTTCCTGTGGAGTGTCCCAGAAGGCTGCCGGGAAAGAGGGAAGGGCCAAACATCCACTCAGATCAATGAGACGATTCAAATGAAAGTGGGAGCTGGTACCTGTCAAAATGAGGTATGTGGTCCCCCCCAAAGGAAAGAGAAGTGCCAAAACGTAACCACTTCAGCCCCGGAAGGATTTCCCACTTTAGGACCAGAGCTCTTTTTGCGATTCGGCACTGCGTTGCTTTAACTGACAATTGCGCGGTCGTGCGACGTTGTACCCAAACGAAATTTGCGTCCTTTTTTTCCCACAAATAGAGCTTTCTTTTGGTGGTATTTGATCCCCTCTCCGTCATTTCTGATCGCCGCTATAAACAAAAGAAGAGCGACAATTTTGGAAAAAAAAACACATTTCTTACATTTTGCTAAAATACAAATCCAAAAAAAATATAAAAAAACATTTTTTCTATCGGTTTTGTTCGATTTATATTCTTCCTCATATTTTTGGTAAAAAAAATCGCAATCAGCGTTTATTGATTGGTTTGCGCAAAAGTTGCTGCGTTTACGGATGATGAGAATTAATTTCTGGGGTTATTTTTTTTTTATTTTTTACTAGTAATGGCGGCGATCTGCAATTTTTAACGGTACTGCTATATTGGGGCAGACATGTCGGACCATTTTGACACTTTTTTGGGACCATTGGCATTTATAAAGCGATCAGTGCTATAAAAATGCACTGATTACTGTGTAAATGCCATTGGCAGTGAAGGGGTTAACCTGCAGGGGGCGCTCTAAGGGTTAACTATGTTCCCTGGGCGTGTTCTAACTGTGTGGGGACTGCCCTGGCTGGGCAAAGGGGATGATCACAGCTTTCACTTACAGGAAGGCTGTGATCATCGCCCTTCCCCCTTCAACAGAACGGAGGTCCGTGTTTACATACACGGACCTCCGTTCTTTCAGTGCGGGGGAGCCATCGTGGGTAGCGGGCGGCGATCGAGTCCGCCCTACCCGCTCCCTGGCTCCCCCCTCCGGCGGCGCGCGCTCACAATGCTAGTTATCGCGGCCGCCATCCTGTGACGGCGGTTCGCGATAACGAACCACCTTGTCGCCGTCACGCTGCGGCGGGCGGTCGGCAAGTGGTTAAAGAGCTGGAGGGGACGAGGCAGACAAGCAGAACCTCTCCTTATGGGTGAAGTTCAGTTTTAAGAGAGTGTAGTAACACAGTCTTTTTCAACACTGCTTTTATACAGGTAGAGAGCTTGTAAAAAATCTACAAAAGTTGGGAGACCTGTGGGAATTGTTAGTATAAACTTTCAAGGCTTAATTTACTTACATTGCTGCAGACAAACTGTGACTTGTTAACCCATTACTTCTCTGAAAAAAGGCCTTTTTGTATAACTCTGAAATGTACATTATTTTTTTAGTTTATGTTAGGTATGGAGGCACTCAAAGATTGTAAAGCGGGAGAATATGTCCAAACAAGAAGTGTTTATAATATTCATCCATTCAAATGAGTACATCTTTACAAAGATGGGCTGCTCTCCATCAAAACAATTGATATATAAAAAGCACTTTTTCTTTGGTTAGATTCTCTTGTTTGAAGACCCATGAGTGCCTCCTGCGTATATACAGTATATTCACAATAAATTTAAAATCCACTGACATTTACAGGGACAAATTCTTAAAGCCTGGAACTGTGTGTGAACACAGCGTCAGGATCTCCAGGTAAGAAACTTTAGCAGAGTTTCACAAAAAAAAAAAAAAAAAAAAGAAATGCTTGAAAAATATGTAATGTAACATTGTGAATTGTTCTGCTTCTTTGTTCATTGTATAACTATATGTTTCTGTTATAAAAGCTCAATAGAATTATTGAGAAAGAAAAAAATGTGTAATAAAACTAAAGTAATTAATTATAAGTTCATTTGCATTTACAGCTTTTTCTTAGTCTCCCTGCAAAGTACCATGAAGTCCACCTAATGCAGCTCTGTGATGGTGTAGCAATGGTGCTGCACTTATAAAACAAAAGTGTACATCTGCACAAACGGTAAAACAAATGAAATAGAACAGCAGATGTGCACAATGTCTACACACTTGACATATAAAATATGTAAAACAAATAGTGCAGCGCTAAATAAAGAAAGACATGTGATGAACATGCACAAAATTATTCCAAAAACCAAGTAAATTCATAGAAGTGCATTTCCATAGAAATGTCCATGAGCAATCTGTGCAATCGCATATAAGCAATCAGGATGAACAAGTCCCTCAAGCCGTGAAAGTAATGAAGATACGATAGGATAAGTGTCACCAACCAAAAATCACAACCATGCTTACCAGAGGAAGTGTGACCCCCTAATAAGAGCGGTCTATTGCGCTTTGTTTACAATAACCAAGCCAGAGACGCAGACATCCTAGATATCCTCGCCTGTCACTGGATAATTTTTTTTAGGTTTTTTCCTTTACTTCCAGCTGGTGATCCAGCCAGTAAGTCTGTTTTTTTTTCAACTTACAGAACAAGATTCACCTGGTCTTGTTTAGGTTGTCAGAACTACGATTAAAAAAAAAAAAATATGTATGTATATATATATATGTTCATAAACTCCATATTGGGAATTGTAAGTTTAGGGCCAAACTTAGGTCATCACACATGTGAATTTCTCAGAACAGAATATAATGCAATTTATCACCTTGTTGAAATCTACAAACAAGCTTGATCACAGAATGGAGATTTCAACAAAGACCTGGGAGATCTAGAAATGGCCCATGTTTGTACGAATTGAATACTTAAAGTCTCCCATTGTCCTTAACCACTTGCCCACCGTCAACCGCAGGTTGACGGCGACAAAGTGGCTCGATAACGCAAACCGCCGTCATACGATGGCGGCTGCGAGATCGCGCTCTCACTGTGTTCAGGGGGGGGGCCAGGGAGCGGGTGCGGCATACTCGATCTCCGCCAGCTACCCGCGATGCCCCCTCCAGAGTGAAAGAACGGAGGTCCGTGTAAGTAAACACGGACCTCCGTTCTGTGAGGGGGGAATGGCTGTGATCACAGCCTTCCTCTATATGGAAGCTGTGATCACTTCCTTTCGACAGCCAGGGCAGCCCACACACAGTTAGAACACGCCCAGGGAACACAGGTAACCCTTAGAGCGCCCCCCTGCAGGTTAACCCCTTCACTGCCAATGGCATTTACACAGTAATCAGTGCATTTTTATAGCACTGATCGTTGTATAAATGCCAATGGTCCCAAAAAAGTGTCAAAATAGTCTGACATGTCTGTTCCAATATCGCAGTACCGCTAAAAATCGCAGATCGCCGCCATTACTAGTAAAAATAAATAAATAAATAAAAACCCCAGAAATGAATTCTCATCATCCGCAAACACGGACACTTTTGCCAAAACCAATCAATAAACGCCGATTGTGATTTTTTTTATCACAAATATGAGGAAGAATATAAATCGGCCAAAACCGATGAAAAAAATGTTTTTTTGTATTTTTTTTTTGGATTTGTATTTTAGCAAAAAGTAAGAAATTAGTTTTTTTGTTCAAAATTGTCGTTCTTCTTTTGTTTATAGCGGCGTTCAAAAATGACACAGAGGGGATCAAATACCACCAAAAGAAAGCTCTATTTGTGGGCAAAAAAGGACGCAAATTTTGTTTGGGTACAACGTCGCACAACCGCGCAATTGTCAGTTAAATCGACGCAGTGCAGAATCGCAAAAAGTGCTCTGGTCCTAAAGTGTGAAATCCTTCCGGGGCTGAAGTGGTTAAAGAAGTTGATTGTTGCAAGTTACAGACTAACTAAGCCACAATTCTTTACTGGGAGTGGTGGTGCAATTACCGCTGAACTCCTATATAATTTATGTCCTATTATTACCCAACTGCAGCAACGCATAGACCAGTGAATGAATCTTTCATTAGATCTCATGGGCAGAGTCAATTTATTAAAAATGATTTTTCTTCCAAAACTTTTGTACATAATGGCTAATGCTCCCTGTAAAATCCCAAAATCTCGCATTGATTCCCTTTGCACAAGTTACCTCTGGAATCGTAGTGCTCCTAAAGTGGTCCTGGAAACCCTAAAGTTACCTTTTCACCTGGCTGGTTTAGCCTTTCCAAATTTCTATCTGTATTACTTAGCATCCCAGCTAGTTGTGGTTCATGATTGGCTGCATCCCTCACCACATAATGCTTGTACCAACACCGAAGCTGCTATAGTCTCCTCACTAGAGACTGTACATAATCTTATCTACCGGAGATAAATGCCAGCTTGCCCTGGAACAGCGATGTTTCAAACTATGCTGTCTCTTTTTATAACCATAGTGACCCATTTTTCCAAGGACTCTTAGACCGCCTCTCTTAACAATACGCTTTGGCATAATCCCGTACTGCATGAGTTACTTAAGATCCCTCATCCACAATATTGGATAATCAGAGGTGTTAAATACCTCTGTCATCTATACACTGAGCAGGACCTAAAGTCCCTTGCCCAAGTGAGAGAGGATTTTAACCTTCCCACCTTCCCCCCTCTTTTTTGTTTTTTTATTTTCAACTCCGCCACGCTTTTGGAGCGCAATTTGGCTCCCTCTCGCTCCCACTGCAAATGGCCCCACTCACAAAAGTTAGTCAGAAATTCAGATAATATTAAATTGATTTCTCAAGAATACTATGCACTAATGGCTGACTCTAATCCACGGTTTGCGACTGCGCAAACCCGATGGGCCGCTTTGAATATCCAGATCACTGAAGAAGACTGGAACGAATTTGTGGATATCTTTAAAGGTTCGGTCATTGCCTCCAGAGATGTAAAAATTAAGATATTTCACCATAATCACCTTACTCCTTATCAAATGTGCAAAATTGGACTGTGCTCTACACCTGAGTGCTTCCGAGGTTGTGGAAGTCCAGCTGATTTCATCCATTGTTTCTGGTCCTGCTCCATAGTTTCTTTATTCTGGTCTGAAGTTGATTCATTTTTATCCACTGTCCTAGTTGTACCTAACATTGTCTATTGGGTATCTTTGGTGAACTGTCTGTTTCTGCACATATTAAACGACTGTTACACACTTTATATTTATTATTATTATATTATTTTTATATATATATATATATATATATATATATATATATATATATATATATATATATAGACTGTTCTTCTGAGCTGGAAAGGAAATTCCGACCCACTATAACCACTTGACTTCAACTGATTAATAATAGTTTACCTTTGTATAAGCTTACCTGTGAGCTCCAAATGCGACAGCTTCTTTTTGAAAAAATATGGCATAGATGGGTGTCCAGCCCTCTTACTTTGGTGTATGTAAGTTCAGGGGACTGATCCCTACTATTGACCTAATTTTCTGCATGTCTCAGTAAAATTTAAATATGTTATGATCTTTCCACTGTATGACAAGTTAAACGATAAAGCTGTGTATTTATTCTTTCATGTGCATATTACCTATGGAACTTCAGAGGCACAATCTGGTTACGGTTGTAAGCTACATTGTTTGTTTTTTTTGCTGTTGTGTAAAACCCTGAGGGTTCAAGATTTGCTGTTCCAGGGAATTTTTGTGCAGATTCACCTAGGGGATTTTTTTTTAAATCATAATGCACTGCATGACTTTTACTAATGGCCAGCATGTTCAGAAGAACCAATACAGGGTTTTTGGATAAGCCATTCCTTCAACAGCATAGGGAGAGATTGGGATCAGTTCGGATACTGTACTTTCTTTCTGACTGCTAGCTCTTTGGGCAATCCTTTTGCTGTGTTTTTGTTCTTAATATTGGGAATGTTTTTGTCTTTCATTTTATTTTGTAGTTGATTTGAGGTCAGCAGTCACTTTTAGCTGCTGCCTCATCCATAGAAAACTTATTTTGCTGCAGGGTTTCTCTTTTTAAAAAAATCGGCTTTTCTTTCAGGGGGTGGTATTGTGGGGTCAATTTTACACTGCAACATCCCTAAATAGCATGAAAATACATTTTCAATGCTGTATAGTATTTTTTAGTTATTTATTTTTGCAATGGCACATGGTACATGGTACATTTTTTACAGTAGTTTACCCAATAGCCCTAAAAATGGCAAGACTTTATCAAGATTTGCCCCCATTGACTTCAATGGCATTCGTCTCAAAGTTTGGGTTCACCAATATTTCAAACAAGGTTCACTGATCTCTTGGAGAATTGAACCTGAGCAGATGTGTTCATCACTACATGCAGTTTAGGCAGCGCCATATTAATAGGAGCTCATAAAGCACAGCTTTGAATACAGGTCAGTGGAAGTTCAGCCCTAGCTGGAGGTAATGACTGCCCTTGAAGTCAACTAACAAGGCACTTTTTAGCAGAGGCCGACATACACAGATAAATGTCTTTAAGCTTTACTATAAATACTGTGTTTGTTTGACACATGCCATTGCTGGGCTAAATCAAGCATCACATAGCTCTGTACACCTCTAGCATAGATTTAGCTTTTAGCTCCCAACTGCCACACTATTCCAAGCTTTTGCTTCATATTGCTGGGTCTTTTTAAAATTTACAATATTTAATGACCATTTATTGACATCAGAAACATGCAGAAAAAAGGAGCAGACTTGCTTAAGGATACATAATATTCTGCATGGGTACTTGCAAAAAGTTTGTGTAGGGGCACCATTTTATAGGTAAATATTGGTGCGCTATTCTACAAACTCATTCACAGGTGGTAAAGTGAAAGCAAAGGAAACAGAATGAAGGCATAGTTCTGGGGAGAAACCTCCAGTGCATGCAATAAAAGTATAAAAATAAAAGCATCCTATTATAACAGGTCATATAGTGCCCTTGTTGGAAAAGGGGGGGGGGGGTAGGGTGGTCGTCATGTCCTCCATGTTTCCATCCTCATTGGGCACCAAGAAGGGGTCACATGAGAAGCGTGCCCTGGGGTGGGTTCTTCTGGGCCATAATAGGCACCTTTGACAGGTTCACTTGACTACACGTGGGGTACTTTTACTTTTGCCATATTCATCAATACCCTGGAACAAGGCTGAAGCTGCTGTGGGGGAATACTTGACATTAAGGCAAGCCTCTGCTGTTAGAAATGAACGTACACTATGTACACTGCACTGTAACTGTTCTGCAGTTAACTCAGGTCCCGTGATAATGCATACTTTTTCCATGACTTGCATTTAGGAGGGGCATGCTGAGCTTTGTCCACAATCACCTGCCTCACATTTTCCAATGCTCTTGGAGACAAACCACTGGCAGGAGTGCCCATAACATCTTCCTTGCTGTTAGAGACCATTCCACATGCAACACGCACACGCTACCAACAGGCTGCTTGTTAGGCTTCCGTTTACCCTACAGTAAGGGAAAAAAAAGAATTTGATCCCCTGCTGATTTTGTACGTTTGCCCACTGACAAAGAAATGATCAGTCTATAATTTTGACATGGAATTTTATAGATAGGCAACTCCTATCCTCATATTGATTAGTGGTTCCAAATGAATAACTACTGCAGTAGTGAACAGACACAAAAGATACACTCAGCATCTTTCCAAATAACTGTTCTACTTTATTATCACGCAATTGAAGGTTTTTATAGACGTGATTATGTAGGTAGTACATTAATATTACAATAGTACTTGTATGGTAACAAGGGGCGTAACATAGGCAGACTAATTCTAATCAGGACTCGAAAGAATGCAAATATGAAATGAAAACATTATTAGTGCCATGTGCACCGTGAGTGCAGTGTGCAATACATACAAAATAGAATACAATTATATACAGAACTTACAAATTTCCTTTACAATCTCCCCTCTTTTGATCAATATTTTGATCACTAACCTTACCTGCTATCACCTTTAACCTCCACATGCTTAGGTGGGGGTAGTCCTGGCCAAAAATGCAAAACTCCATTGTGGAGAATATAATAGCTGAGAAGCTTTTTCATTACAAAATTACTTTTCATTGTGAAAAACAAATGATTGATAAGAAATATTTACAGAGTATTGGCTGTACACTCCTGTGGCCAGAATGGCCTTCTAGCTTAATTGCTGGCAAGCTGATTCATCAGCAAGTGTAAACACAGACAATTCTACACACAATGGAAGACGTATAAAAGACAAATATGACTTCAACATGGCTGAACTACTTTTCAAATCCCATTAAATATATCTATATTTATATCCCTTACAATTAAAGCATTTAAATAATTGGTACCCTACACTGTGATTCCAAGAGGAAAACAAATCAAACAAAGAGATTCTTTAATTTAGTCTATTTTGCAGTGTCTGGTGTGGATCCAGGTGACTTTTGCAAAGCTGTACATGAATAGATGATGTATTGAGTCTCCAAACATTTCCTTATATATAAATGTCTCTTAACAATCCACAAGTTACCTGGCTTTCGTTTATGAGATCCTTCTAAACTGTTAGTATCTGGAATTGGGGAGAAAACACATAAATTAATTTGTCAAAAACCTTAAAAGATCAGCAACATTTGTGATTCAAGTGAAGGCTTCAGCTGCTGAGACAAAAAATAAGCAAGTGAGTAACACACTCCCAAACCAGATCTTGTAGGGAGAGAGTCCGAAGTCCCCTTGGGGGCTTAATAAAATATAAGAAAATAATCAGGCCATAGTGTTCTAGTTTCTTACTCTACTTTTCCCACTACATCGTAGATGGTAGGGGGTGTAAAAATAAAACCTCAAAACTTCTAGAAAGGACTCTCCGATAAAAAATAGTTCCTCTGTTACTCTCTGTAGATTCTGGCACTCTGTACTTACAAACTACTTCTGATAACACTTTTTACTGTGGCCTTTGCAGCAGTATTTTCCACAGGACATCCAGAAAACATGTCCATATAGACAAAATGCATACATGTAAGATCTTGACTTGGGCATCTGGATATAGCTTTTTGTAATCTCTGGAAGGGATGTTCAGCTTTTGCTAACACCTTTGGTAACAGGTAAAACAAGAAGTGGTATATTATAAAAACAACTGTGGAGAACCCTGGCTCTATCCCACGCTCATTTACTAAGGCAGCCATAACTGCTTGTGACTGATGACACGGTCTATGTGTCAAGCTAGAGGGAAAAGAGTGGCTGGCAGACATAAAAGATCACCTTTTTCCAAAGTCCTATTTCATAAGAAGTTGCTCCCTGTGGACCACTTGTTCTTCTCGTTCTGGGGTCCTTAAAGTTGAATTATTAATCCCAGCTATACTGGGCCAGAACTAGTCTGGAATCTGTGAGTTGCACAGACCCAGCAAGTGTCTGGGGCCGTAATGCAGCATTCTTAGTTGCCTGGTCTGCTTCCATGTGTGAGTTTTACTGTTAGTATGGCTACCTCAGCAAGAAGCTGGAAGACTGAAGACAGCCAATCAATTAGCTTAACATGCTTGATTGGTTTACCTGCCGAAGTTAAAGCAACTTCAACTTTTTCTGTTTTAGAATTTACTAGTTTTAGTGCCTGACCCTAAATTTATTCCACAACTCAACATCACAATGTCCCTTTCTGTCTAGTGTTAAATGTCTGTCACCTTTCATTCATCCCGCTCACATAGATAGCTGTTCCTCTAGCTGTTTAAATCTGCATGATTCTTAGTCCTTTGTTAACCTTGTTACATATTGCGGATCGCTGTCTACATTTATCTAGGGGCTCAGTATAGGCCGAACCGAACCTTCGGTTCATATATTTTATAGCGCTCCTCTTGCTCTGGGCATTTTTGAGGGTCTCTTACCCTTCATTCCCTTACTTAATTTAATGCCCATGACTGGCCAGTCTTCTCTCTTCTCTACTTGTGCCTATACCCTCTTGCACTATTCCTCGTAAACTACTTTATCTAGCAGATGTGTACTTCATATATAACCTGTGAACAGCACTATTCTTCCCTTTCTTATCTATAACACTTTGATGGACAGTATACTACAGTGATGGCATAACATATAACCACCAATCAATACAGTTTGATTAAGGGGTGTAAAATAGGTACCCTTTGTCCTGAAAATGCCTTACCGATCGGGGAAGTCTGATAACTCGAATGTAAGCAAAAAGCTTACCTCAGCCGGCTGATTATCAGAAATTCCCGGATCGTCTCAAGCTCCTCGTTTCGGATTCTCAGGGTCACCTGTAAATAACCCTCCTGGCTGGCTCGCCGCCTGACATGGAATTTTATAGATAGGCAACTCTTATCCCCATATTGATTAGTGGTTCCAAATTAATAATGACTACTGCAGTAGGGAACAGACACAAAAGATACACTCAGCATCTTCCCAAATAACTGTTGTGCTTTATTATGACGCAATTGAAGGTTTTTATACACGTGATTACGTAGGTAGCACATTAATATTACAATAGTACTTGTATGGTAACAAGGGGCGAAACACAGGCAGACTAATTCTGATCAGGACCCGAAAGAATGCAAACATGTAATGAAAACATTATTAGTGCAGTGTGCACCGTGAGTGCAGTGTGCAATACATACAAAATAGAATACAATTATATACAGAACTTACAAATTTCCTTTACGAATTTTAATGCTAGGTTTATTTTAACAGTGAGAGACAGAATGACAACAAAAAATCCAGAAAAACACATTTTAAAAAAGTTATAAATTGATCTGCATTTTAATGAGTGAAATAAGTATTTGACCCCTTCGCAAAACATGACTTAGTACTTGGTGGCAAAACCCTTGTTGGCAATCACAGACGTCAGACGTTCCTTGTAGTTGGCCACCAGGTTTGTGCACATCTCAGGAGGGATTTTGTCCCACTCCTCTTTGCAAATCCCCTCAAAGTCATTAAATGGGTTGTAAAGCGTCATCTTTTTTTACATATTTCTTGTCCATATAGTACAAACATCCGCTTTTATTTTACACCCAAACATGTTTTTTAGGGTGTTGTTTACATACAGATGGTATGCTCTTGCTCCTTTACTTTGCCTCAGCTTCCGGTCCTCGGAGTGCGCTCCCGCCTGCTACATGATTTTGCTATGTGGACTACAATTCCTTACATGCTGAGCGTTATCGCACTTGCGCTTTTCCCCTTTCTGCTTGCTCGAGGACGAGCAGAGTTCTCTATAGCTGGTCTGGCCTTCTTTGCATATGCTCCTTCCAGCAGTCACGCCCATTCCCGCCTCCCCAGCACACCCATCTTCTGCTGGATGGCCCTACTGTATGCAAGTCAATTGAAAGTGGAATTATTTCTTATACCTACACAGGATTTTTCCCCCTAGCTTGTATTTATTTTTGTGAAATATTTCTAATATTTTTTATTCTTTTTTTTCTTTCAATTTTGTTTTTCTAGCTTGTATTTATTTTATAATTCAAAATATCTTTAATGGTATTTTTTTATTTTTTATTTCATTTTCTATTTTTTTTAAAGCCTTCCTTTTTTTTTTAAATGTTATCAGACGCAGATGCTGACATCACTGGACGCCGTGATGGAAGTGAACTACTATGCTGGATGCCGTGATTGACGTAGACTTCACGGGATGCCATAATTGACGCAGATGACTTCGCTGGATGTCATGATACACCTGGACTTCACTGGATGCTACAAGTGATGCAGATGACTTCACTGGACACCATGACTGAAGTGGACTTCGCTGGATGCCATAAGTGTCGCAGATGACTTCTGTGGAGGCTTTGATTGACGTGGACTTCACTGGATGCCATAAGTGTCGCAGATGACTTCTGTGGAGGCTTTGATTGACGTGGACTTCGCTGCATGCCATAAGTGTCGCAGATGACTTCTGTGGAGGCTTTGATTGACATGGACTTCGCTGGATGCCATAAGTAACACAGGTGACTTCGCTGGACACCATGATCATCATGGACTTCGGTAGACACCATAAGTAATGCAGATGACTTTGCTGGACTCCATGATTGACATGGACTTTGGTAGACGCTATAAGTGACACAGATGACTTTCCTGGGCACCATGATTGTCATGGACTTCGGTAGACGCCATAAGTGACGCAGATGACTTCTCTGGACACCATGATTGACCTGGACTTTGCTGGATGCCATAATTGATGCGGACTTCGTGGATGCCGTGATTGACACGGACTTTGCTGGATGCTGTGCTTGACATGGACTTTGCTGGATGCCGTAAGTGACACAGATGACTTTGCTGGATGCCGTGATTGACGTGGACTTCGCTGGACGCCATGATTTATACGGACTTTGGTGGATTCCATAAGTGACGCAAACGACTTTGCTGGACGCTGTGTTTGACATGGACTTCGCTGGATGCCATAAGTGACACAGATGACTACGCTAGATGCTATGATGGAAGTGAACTACTACGCTGGACACCGTGATGGACATGGACTTCACTGTACGCCATAATTGACACAGATGACTTCGCTGGACACTCTGATTGACGTGGATTTTGCTGGATGCAGTGATGCAGATGACTTTGCTGGATGCCATGATTGCTATGGATTACCTTGCTGGATGCTGTGAAAGATGCTGACAACCAAGCTGGATGCATAATTAATGTGGACTTCGTTGATGCGGATGACTACACTGGATGCCATGATTGATGTGCTTTCTGGTGGACATTATAAGTGATGCACATGACTTCGCTTGACACTGTGATCGATGAGGACCAGCTTGCTGTACGTCATGACTGACGTGGACTTCGGGGGGTGCCATGATTGATGCGGATGACCACGCTGAACACTGTGATTGATGTTGAATAACTTGCTGGATAGCGTGATTTACACGGACTTAGGTTAACATCGCTATTGACGCACACTTTGGTGGACACCATAAGTGATGCTAATGAATTTGCTGTACGCAGTGATTGATGCCGATGACCTCGCTGGATGCCATGAAAGATGCAGACAACTATGCTGGACTCAATTGATGCAGATGCTGCGATTGACACAGACTTCGGTGAACACTGTGAGTGACAGAACTTTTGTTAATGCCATAAGTGACGCAGATGACGTCACTTGATGCCATAACTGATTTTTATCATTTCATCTATTTTTTACAATTTATTATTTTAATATTTTTTTAAATACATTTTTAATTTAAAAAAAATGTTTTATTTTTGTTTTTTAGCAGCCCTGTTGGGGGGGGGGTGGGTCTTTGTTTTAATTTCAGGGGCGCTAATGTCTCACTTTTTACATCAGGGACACTGTACAGTGAATGAATGGGAAGTGCTGTGTGCTGAGCAGCTTCCTGTTCATTTACAATTAAGCACCAGTGTCTCGCGAGGCCCTTACAACAAAGACTTTAGCAGTCTTTAACATTGGAGTCTATGGGAGGGGTCACCCAGTTTGGGGACACTGTTCTCCCGAACTATAGCCAATTAAAATACCAAACATGGGTCAAATAGAGAGGACCCCTTGGGCAACAACTGGTCCAAGCTTGGGATCTCCAGCGCCTATGGTTCGGCTGTACCGGGTCCCCAAAATGACCAGTCATAGATCGGCAATTGTCGGGTGAATTTTGGACTTAACATTGGAGTCTATGGGAGGGGGACACCGTTCTCCCGAACCATAGCCAATAAAAATACCAAACTTGGGTCTCATAGAGAGGGCCCCTGGGCAAAAACTGGTCCAAGGTTGAGACCTCCAGCACCTATGGTTCGGCCATACCAGGTCCCCAAAGTGACCAGTCATTGACCGGCAATTGTCGGGTGAATTTCGGACCTAAGGTACAACTAAAGGCAAAATACATATTTTAGTAAATCCTCATATAAAGACCTGAAAGTTACACATGGTAATAAACATAATAACTGAAATTATTATTTCCCTACCATGTAGCTGTGATTGGGGTCTATAATCCCCTCCATCAGTTCTCCTTAGCTGTATAGTGTAGCGATGATGGGAGGAGAACTGCAGAGGTCAGGTGTTATTTCCTGTCAGTGAAATAGCTGCTCGATCCCACAGACATCCAGACTTCTATCATGCTCAGTCTATTTTACATAACACACCCCCATCTGCCAATAAATATCTGGGTGTGATGTAAAACAGCCACAAGATAGTACAGGTTACTTTGCACACAGATCAGTCTATTAATCTGTGTGCTTCTCTCTGTCTGCACTTCTCTGGTAATTTGTAATCTGGCAGAACAGAAGGAGCTAGGAGCTAGAGCAGTGGGTGGGCAAAGGCAAGACATAAGTGGGAGTGGGCGGGGCTTCACTGGCCGATTGTGGGCAGAGCCTAAAAATTATTCTATATAGAATGAAATCCCTCAGCTTCCCATGTGATACAAAGCCCCTCCCCCAGTGATGTCAAGACGTTTTTTTGCAGAGAGAATAGACACAAATGGGGACAATATGAGTCTAACACAGGCAATTCAAAAACCAGGAAGTAAAGTTGTCACTTCACTAAAGGAACTGCACATGATAACTGGAGACAAGGTAGATATCTCACCATCCTTACTGCTTTTTGCAAAACAATCAGTGACATGTTTAACAGAATGTATAGATGCATAACATATTGATTTCTTCATTTTGACCATAGTTCTACTTTAACATTGGAGTCTATGGGAGGGGGCACCCAGTTTGGGGACACCGTTCTCCCGAACCATAGGTGATAGAAATACTAAACTTGGGTCACATGGAGAGGGCCCCCTGAAATACAACTGGTCCAAGTTTGGGACAGCCAGCACCTATGGTTCGGTGCGAGGTCTTATTGCAAGCATCAGGTAAGGCTGTGCTGCCTGTGCATTGTTTTTTTTAACCTGGATCCCACACTAGCATGCATTGCACACTTCACTTCACTTGAATGGGTCATGCTTGGCAGGCTACACCTAGTAAGTGTGACAGGGTGTATAATTCCTGCTGCGGCTGCAACATGTGTACACCCCTGGCCAATGGGCGGATGGCCAGTGGGCGGGCCCAGGGGAATGTTGGTAGTCAGATGGGGGGGCCCAGGTCTAAAGCTGTGTAAGGGGCCCAAAAATTTCTAATGTCTGCCCTGACCACTAGAAAGAACCCCTTGTAAATCTGAATCTTTAGTAGGTGGTTCAAAAACTGCTTCTCCAGGAGTAGACTGAGAACTCTGCATCAGAGATGGTAACACGCCTCTGGCATGCTTTGGTTTGAAGGCCCAGAGGATAGACACTGCTGGGTTACCTAGTGCAGATTGCTCTAGTAATAACTTACCCTTACACAGGCTATGCCTTCTTCAGTATATCATGAATGCTGCTGCCAGGCCTATCCACCTTACCAATCACTCAATGTGTGCCAAATGAATAAAATACAAAATGTGACCAAAAACTTACAAAGCCCTCCACAACTCTTCCCCAGCTGTATCGCCAACCTCATCTCAAAATATCAACCAAACCATCCTCTTCACTTTTAAGCACTGGCCACTTAAACCCCCTTAACAACCAGACCAATTTTCAGCTTTTAGTGCTCTCACATTTTGAATGACAATTACTCAGTCATGCAACACTGTACCCATATGAAATTTGCGTCCTTTTTTTCACACAAATAGAGCTTTCTTTTGGTGGTATTTAATCGCCACTAGGATTTTTATATTTTGCGCTATAATTAAAAAAAGACTGACAATTTTGTAAAAAAATGAATTTTTCTTTGTTTCTGTTATAAAATTTTGCAAATTAGTAATTTTTCTTCATAAATTTTGGCCAAAATGTATACTGCTACATATCTTTGGTAAAAAAAACTAAAAAAAAACGAGTGTATATTATTTGGTCCTTGTGTAAGTTATAGAGTCTACAAGCTATGGTGCCAATCACTGAATATTGATCACACCTGATGTACTGACGGCCTATCTCATTTCCTGAGACCCTAACAAGCCAGGAAAGTACAAATACCCCCAAAATGACCCCTTCTTGGAAAGTAACAAAAAACAAAGGGAGTTGGGACTTTAAATGAGGCAGTTAACCCATGAGGTAAAAACATATGAACATGTTTATTGACAGAAGTGCATACAGTACATATGAGAAATGATTGTTCAAAATAATTGTACAGGCTCAATGGCATAGCAATAGTGTCATGGTTCATATCTGTGCATGAATCTATAAAATTGACAACATCAAGAATTGTAAGTTGAAAATAAGATTGAATGAATACACACACACATATATAACAAAACTAGGCGGCATGAACAAAAAATTGATTGGTACATGAATGATAGATGTAGATGTAAATGGGTCATAGAAAAGATCCCATTGGGCATGAAGCCACATCCTGAATGCCCGACGCGTTTCGTGTATACAACACTTCTTCAGGGAGGGATGCTATGATATATCTACAAAAAACACATGTAAGATGACTCAGTTTGAGTTTAAAGTGAGATAAAGCATTATGAGAGAAGGATGAGAGTAGATTTGAAATACTCACAAAAAATAGGACATATTGATGTGTGGTGTGCATGAAACCAAAGCGAAGGATGCCGTATGGCCCGGGAGCTGAGATGGCCATTCGCCCGCAACGCAGGAACACACTGGTGACACTCCACAGACCCTCCGTCACCAAGAGATGAATATAGTGACCTGAGGTGTACACTTGCCAAAAAGATCTAAGTGGAAAAAATTTAAGTGTATTAAGTAAGATAGTGCAAATTCTTCTGAAAGGTGTCAATGGGGATATAACACCAGTTAAAAGATAGGTGGCCGGTGGAAACATGCTAATGCAAGAAACATGGGTGAGTGTTATGAGCAGTAAATTCCATGCCATCGAGTGAGAAGTGAAAAAAAGTCAGAAGGACCCAAGTCCACCATAACAAGGACCATCACCAGAAGAATGAGAGCAATAGTAGGGGGAAATGAATGAAGAGAGAGCAAGCTGACAACCAGATTGTGAATGACCTGTGGGAGTTACCTTAGAATAAAAACGGACAGCACCGTCCTCCGTTCGGTACTCAATGAGAGTATGCAAAGAGACGAAGCGTGTCTGGGGAAGTGCCCTCCATATATGCCCCACGCGGCAGGGATGGCCATCAACGTCACGCTGGCGTGACGTGCATAGGGAGGGGCCGCGGCTCGGACCAACCCTTAACCCCTAGCCGACGTTCGCTCCCCGCCAATGTCAGCTGGATGGAAAACTCGCGCCGCCATGTTACCGCCAGGACATGACGTGCATGTAAGGCGCGGATGCGTGGCGCCAATGCGCTGTGGTCACCCGCCCCGCCCCTCAGAAAGCCACCCCCCATAGGTCCACTGAGACTGGGACAGCCAAAGCGGAAGGGGGAGGAGGGGGAGAGGGAAGACGAACAGAGCGCATCGCAGCTCCCTGGCAAACAACACCATCCCAAGCCAACAGTCCACGCACACCCGACATCAATCCTATTGATATCCATGGGAAAAAGTACCACCATGTGAGGTTACCGTGGTGTGTAATATGGATGGACCAATTGCGGTCCACTCCAAGCAAGACATGCCCCTCAATTCAATGGCAGGGGAACACTGCCTATCGGAAATTAACTGCCTCCATCCCTGTTCAATATAAGATGGCCATCCCTGCCGCATGGGGCATATATGGAGGGCACTTCCCCAGACACGCTTCATCTCTTTGCATACTCTCATTGAGTACCGAACGGAGGACGGTGCTGTCCGTTTTTATTCTAAGGTAACTCCCACAGGTCATCCACAATCTGGTTGTCAGCTTGCTCTCTCTAAATTCATTTCCCCCTACTATTGCTCTCATTCTTCTGGTGATGGTCCTTGTTATGGTGGACTTGGGTCCTTCTGACTTTTTTTCACTTCTCACTCAATGGCATGGAATTTACTGCTCATAACACTCACCCATGTTTCTTGCATTAGCATGTTTCCACCGGCCACCTATCTTTTAACTGGTGTTATATCCCCATTGACACCTTTCAGAAGAATTTGGACTATCTTACTTAATACACTTAAATTTTTTCCACTTAGATCTTTTTGGCAAGTGTACACCTCAGGTCACTATATTCATCTCTTGGTGACGGAGGGTCTGTGGACTGTCACCAGTGTGTTCCTGCGTTGCGGGCGAATGGCCATCTCAGCTCCTGGGCCATACGGCATCCTTCGCTGTGGTTTCATGCACACCACACATCAATATGTCCTATTTTTTGTGAGTATTTCAAATCTACTCTCATCCTTCTCTCATAATGCTTTATCTCACTTTAAACTCAAACCGAGTCATCTTACATGTGTTTCTTGTAGATATATCATAGCATCCACCCCTGAAGAAGTGTTGTATACACGAAACGCGTCGGGCATTCAGGATGTGGCTTCATGCCCAACGGGATCTTTTCTATGACCCATTTACATCTACATCTATCATTCATGTACCAATCAATTTTTTGTTCATGCCGCCTATTTTTGTTATATATGTGTGTGTGTGTATTCATTCAATCTTATTTTCAACTTACAATTCTTGATGTTGTCAATTTTATAGATTCATGCACAGATATGAACCATGACACTATTGCTATGCCATTGAGCCTGTACAATTATTTTGAACAATCATTTCTCATATGTACTGTATGCACTTCTGTCAATAAACATGTTCATATGTTTTTACCTCATGGGTTAACTGCCTAATTTAAAGTCCCAACTCCCTTTGTTTTTTGTTACTGAACCCGGGATGGAGACACGTCCTTGGACGTGCCTCATTTAAAGTCCCAATAACCCCCTTTTTACCTTCTTGGAAAGTAGACATTCCAAGGAATTTAGTAAGGGTTATGGTGAATTTTTTGAAGTTGTAATTTTTTCCCACAATTCTTTTTTTTCCCCCAAAATTGTCATATGTTAACGGGTTATTTCTTCCACCCAGCATATGCATACCACACATTACACCCCAAAATACATTCTACTACTCCTCCTGAGTATGGCAATACCACATGTGTGAGTCTTTTACACAGCCTGGCCACATACAGAGGCCCAACATGTAGGGAGCGCCATCAGGCGTTCTAGGAGCATAAATTACACACATAATTTCTTGACTACCTCTTGCACTTTTGAAGGTCCTGGAGCACCAGGACAATGGAAACGCACAAAAAAATGACCCCATTTTGGAAAGTAAACACCCCAACGTATATTCTAGGAGGCATAATGAGTCTTTTGAATATGTCATTTTTTCCACAAGTTTTTGGAAAATGTGGAAAGAAAATGAAAACGCATTTTTTTAACACAAAGTTGTCCATTTATACAATATTTCTAACACACAGAATTTACATAGCAAAAATTACACCCCAAAATATATTATGCTACTCCTCCCGAGTATGGCGATACCACATGTGTGACACTTTTACACAGCCTGACCACATACAGAGGCTCAACATGCAGGGAGCACTGTCAGGTGTCTTAGGGGCATACATTTAGAATCTAATTTGACTATCTTTTACACTATTGTGAGGCACTGTGGTGGCATGGATAGGCACTGTAGTGGCACAGATGGGCAGGGTAGTGGCACGGATGAGCAGTAGAGTGGCACAGATGGGCACTGTAGTGGCATGGATGGGCGCTGTAGTGGCATGGGTGAGCACTGTAGTGGCACGGATGGGCAGTGTAGTGGCACGGATGGGCAGTGTAGTGGCATGGGTGGGCACTGTAGTGGCATGGATGGGCAGTGTAGTGGCACGGATGGGCACTGTAGTGGCATGGATGTGTCACGGATGAGAACTAGTGTGGTATGGATGAGCATGAATTAGGCACAAATGAGCCATGGATGGGGATGGGTGAGCACGGATGGGTGGGTGAGCCCGGATGGGTGGCTGAGTGAGCATGGATGGGTGAGCACGGCTGGGTGGGTGAGCATGGATGGATGGCTGGGTGAGCATGGATGGATGGATGGCTGGGTGAGCACGGCTGGGTGGGTGAGCATGAATGGATGGCTGGGTGAGCATGGCTGGGTGGGTGAGCAAGGATGGATGGATGGGTGAGCATGAATGGATGGATGGGTGAGCACGGCTGGGTGGGTGAGCATGGATGGGTGAGCACGGCTGGGTGGGTGAACACAGATGGATGGCTGGGTGAGCACAGCTGGGTGGGTGAGCATGGATGGATGGATGAGCATGGATAGATGGATGGATGTGTGAGCATGGATGGATGGGTGAGCATGGCTAGGTGGGTGAGCATGGATGGGTAAGCAACCGCCCTGCAGACGTATTTTGTCTATGTGGTGGTTGTTAACTGGTTAACCCGTCCTGTGTTCTAGCTTCTCTCACCTGCTTGCCTCCAGGACTTCTCCAGAGCCTCTCCCATCCTTCCAACCCCAACCTGTACGGCTATATCCTACTCTGTTTTCCCCTTTAGGTGATCCCTGAAATGTCTTTAGGCAAGACCATCCTGCCTAAAGACATTTCAGGGATCACCTTTACTTTCTTGAACAACTAATTCCCATACAGTTGCTACCTTTTGTATCGCTTTCCCTTTCCTTTAGAGTGTAAGTTCTCACAAGCAGGGCCCTCCTAGCCTAGTCTTTGTCGGTTCTAGTGCGCGATTTGTTATGTCACCAGGCCGACTCTACCAACTCACTGCGTGTCTAGGAGACTGTGTGTTCGAAACCAGGGTGTTTCGGTTCCCCGTTCATAGGCTTTCGTAGATTGTTTTTGTTTTCACTGCCGCAGGTAAGATTCGGAGTTTCAATGCCGTATCAAGCGGTAGCTCTATCATGTTCCCCATTCGTAAATTTTCTCTTTCATTTGTTCACACCTTCCTCTGTTTCACTGTTCCCCACCGCATGGTAGTATGTCTAATCATTTGTACATTCCCGTTGCTAACGTTAAACCATGCTACCCTTGTACCGTTATTGCGTATCAAGCGTTGGTTCAGTATTTCACCCATTTCGTAAATGTCGGTTTCATACATTCATACCTTCCTCTCCCTTGTTTATTTTTCACCACGTGTAGTCTTACCAATACTCGCACAATTCTGTACTTAATTGCTTCTCGTTAAACCGTTGCACCATCATTATTGTTTATGTCAATCATTAGTTCATCATGTTCCCCATTTCTAAATTCATTTTTCATACTCATACCTTCCTAAGGTACGAAAAGGTGTCCATTCTACTAGGACACTAGCACAAATGGGTGCATGATAGGGCGAGAAAAGGTTATACAGGGGACTGGCTTACAACATATTTTTGTTTGCCAGTATTACATCCTCTTGTAGGTGGCAGTATAACCCCAACTGCTTTAGAATTCCTGTGCCCCTCCATGGACAATAAAGGAATGGCTTTACATACACTTTTGTCAATTATGTTAGCAACATTTAAATAATAATGCATTGTTGTCTGATGCCAGCATTCACTACAGAGCCATAACTGCCCTATATAATTCATACACCTAGTTGATAAAGTAAAAAAGATGGTAAATGCCTATTACAAGAGATGTAGACAGTCATTAACCTCCTCCGGACCACCTTCCGCACATTTACTGTGGCAAAGCGGCCCGGCTGCACAAAACAACGTACCTGTACACCACTTAGTGCAGTAGCTTCTGCGCGCGCTGATTGGACAGACAGGGGGGCCAATTGGCGGGTATAGCAGACACAATGCCCACCGGTTACCCACGATTGTTACCCCAAGAGGCAGAACGGTGATCTGTAAACAAGGCAGATCGCCGTTCTGACAGGGGAGAACATAGAGATCTTGTGCTCCTGCTAAGCAGTGTTCTCCGAGTCAGAGCAATCCCCACATAGTTAGTAAGCACCCCCTAGGCACATACTTAACCCTTTGATCTCCTCTGGTGTTAACCCTTTCCCTGCCAGTGTCATTAGTGCAGTGACAGTGCATATTTTTAGCACTGATCACTGAAATATCACTGGTCCCTAAAAAAGTGTCAAAAGTGTCAGTTAGGTGTCCGATTTGTCTGCTGCAATGTTGCAGTCCTGCCAAAAATCGCTGATCACCGACATTATTAGTAAAAAAAAAACAATTAAAAATATCCCATCATTTGTAGATGCAATACCTTTGGCACAAACCAATCAACAAACACTTATTGGGATTTTCTTTACCAAAAACATGTAGCAGAATACGTATTTTTTTTTTAGTAGATATGTATTATAGCAGAAAGTAAAAAATATTCTTTTTTTAAAAATTGACGCTCTTTTTTTGTTTATAGCACAGAAAATAAAAACTGCAGAGGTGATCAAATAGCACCAAAAAAAAAAGCTCTCTTTGTGGAAAAAAAAAGGATATCAATTTTATTTGTGTACAGCATAACACAAGTTGCGCAATAGTCAGTTAAAATAACGCAATGCTGTATCGCAAAAAATGGCCTGGTCATGAAGGGAGTAAAAACTTCCGGGGCTGAAGTGGTTATACCTTTATGATCTCTACCACACATTGATTCATGGATTTTCCATCACTTTCTGTCACCTGCATAAGTAGAGAGTAGAGCCTACCCTTCCCCCCTAGCATGCATACAAACAGCAATAAAAACCTGATAATGGTCCTAACCATTAAATATGCTTAAACAAAAAAAGTTTTGATTTAAGGCCCGTACACACAGTACAATTATCGGCCGAAAATTGTCGTACGACAGCCTGACGTCTGATAATCCGACTGTCAGTACGCTCCATTTGACAGCCGATTTTCAATTATCATCCATCATTGGGGAATCAGGAAGGAATTTTTTCCCCCGTTATAGCAAATTGGATCCATGCTTTGCTGGGGTTTTTTGCCTTCCTCTGGATCAACTGTGGGTGAAGGATTGTATATGGGTACGTACGATCCCCCCTTCCCATCCGAGATGAGAGATGAATACGTCCACTGTCTTTCACTACCTTTTAGGTACTTAGTTACACACCATCTCTAGTATTTCCATATTG
>BLSH010413237.1:423589-453840 GCA_018402905.1 Glandirana rugosa | reverse complement strand
CCGAAACACTTCAGAATTCATCCTGCTGCTTTTGTCAGCAGTCACATCATCTATAAATACAAGAGAACCAGTTCCATTGGCAGCCATACATGCCCACGCCATGACACTACCACCACCATGCTTCACTGATGAGGTGGTATGCTTTGGATCATGAGCAGTTCCTTTCCTTCTCCTTACTCTTCTCTTCCCATCACTCTGGTACAAGTTGATCTTGGTCTCATCTGTCCATAGGATGTTGTTCCAGAACTGTGAAGGCTTTTTTAGATGTTTGGCAAACTCTAATCTGGCCTTCCTGTTTTTGAGGCTCACCAATGGTTTACATCTTGTGGTGAACCCTCTGTATTCACTCTGGTGAAGTCTTCTCTTGATTGTTGACTTTGACACACATACACCTACCTTTTGGAGAGTGTTCTTGATCTGGCTAACTGCTGTGAAGGGTGTTTTCTTCACCAGGGAAAGAATTCCTCAGTCATCTACCACAGTTGTTTTCCGTGGCCTTCCAGGTCTTTTGGTGTTGCTGAGCTCACCAGTGCATTCTTTCTTTTTAAGGATGTTCCAAACAGTTGATTTGGTCACACCTAATGTTTTTGTTATCTCTCTGATGGGTTTGTTTTGTTTTTTCAGCCTAATGATGGCTTGCTTCACTGATAGTGACAGCTCTTTGGATCTCATATTGAGAGTTGACAGCAACAGATTCCAAATATAAATAGCAAACTTGAGATGAACCCTGGACCTTTTATCTGCTCATTGTAAATGGGATAATGAGGGAATAACACACCTGGCCATTGAACAACTGAGCAGCCAATTGTCCCATTACTTTTGGTCCCTTAAAAAGTGGGAGGCACATATACAAACTGTTGTAATTCCTATACCGTTCACCTGATTTGGATGTAAATACCCTCAAATTAAAGCTGAAAGTCTGCAGTTAAAGCACATCTTGTTCGTTTCACTTCAAATCCATTGTGGTGGTGTATAGAGCCAAAAAGATTAGGATTGTGTCAATGTCCCAATATTTATTGACCTGACTGTATATACTACTGCATGGCATTTTGTGCAATAGATACTGTGGGCAGGCAGAGGGGGAGCCAATCTGTGTCCAACGGACCCGATGTCTGCCGGTCACCTGTGATCCCTCCACAGTGAGGCAGAACGGGGATCTGCCTATGTAAACAAGGCAGATGCCTGTTCTGACAGGGAAGTACACAGAGACAGAGGCATTGGACCAGTGTGCTGTCTATAAAAGTAGCCGGTTCAGGAGGGACTTTGTTTGATTGTGCAACAGCGGGTGCTCTCCGCTCTGTGTGATGATTCAGCCAGTTCTCCTCTCTCTCCAGGCAAGTGGAAATTTTGAGGGCTGCCTTATAGCATGTTAAAAATTTGATAAAAGGGGAATGCCAGGGAATGGGTATCCAAGGCCCCAAAACTTCATACACCTGCCTAATACTGAAAGGCATATGTGCTAATCTTACCATGAGGCACAGAACAAACTGCATAGAGACAAATGTCCATGAGGGCGGGGTGCAGAACCAGAACTGGAAGAGTACTGACCAAGCAACTATTATGCTAAATCCATAGCAGCCTGTTTGATCAGTACACTTTGAAACCATCAGGTGCCCAAAGGTGTGCTGCTACCATAATGTATGGTCTTCTCCCTTTTGAAACAAGCTCACTAGTTTTGGTACTGCAGACCTATGAGGAGGGGGCATAAACAATAGCTTAGAACTTACTAAAGTCTACAAACCAACAATTTTATGCATATTCATTGTCAGGTGTCAGAAGAACCACCTAAGAACCATGCCAGGTGGGTCATTCTGGGGATGGAAGCAGTACATCAGTCACAGAATCACTAAAATTATACTTATATTATCCGAGGTAGTGGCTCTCATGCTGTCTGTTAATTTTACAGGTGATAATTGAAGTTTAGACCCCTTTCACACTTGTGCGAGTTGTCCTGCAATTTGGGACTGCAAAGTCTCATGACAAGTTGTTCCCCATTATTTCCAGTGAATACCATTCATATCTGTACGACTTTCAACTTGAGGTCCATAGACTTCAATGTTATACCCTCAATGTCTCATGCAAATCACATTTGAATAATATAGATGCGATTCCTGTACGACTTTGTAATATATTTTCATTGAGCCAAAGTTGCAACAAAGTCGGACCAGTCGTACTGGTGCCAAATCGCGGTAAAATTGTGGCAAAATATTGCGGTAAAATCAGGTCGCACAAGTGTGAAAGGGGCCTTATGGCGAATCTATAGCTGGCTAAATGTTGCCCTGGCAGAATCACCCATCTCACATGACCCTACACTAAGGTTTGCCTTCACTTCCAGGAATGTAAAAGAAGTATGAATAATAATAGTTGTATTAACGTGTTTTTGGGAAGAACTGTATTTGCTACTCTTAGAAAGTAGGTTGTTCCTTTCAGTATCCCCAATTCACTTATTTATTATTGCAGATCATATTATCTATTGTAAAACCATACATGTCTGACGCAAATTAAGTTTGCTTTCACTGCGCCACCTGCTCGGGATTCATACTTAAAGTGATTGTAAACGATCACCTTGTAAAACCTTGTAAAACAACCCATTCCGTTTAAAATAAAATGAAAGGCAAAACATTTTTGTATAGTATAAAAATACACTATAAATATCTTTTTTCCCTTTTTTAAAAGTGATCACATTCCCTCTGTTCTCAGCTGCATAAGAGCTGGGAGGAGGAGAAACAGCAGCACACTGAGTTTCCCAGTGAATGGCTGTGCAGTGGCGGTATCAGGATAAGTCTGATGAATGTAGGAGAGTACACAGAGCTCTCAGCATAGCTAGAGAACTGACCTCCTGCTTGTGTGGTCAGTTTTAATAGGAAAGCAGAGAGACTGGCAGAAACACCAGGGATTTCACACAAAGGAAGCAATACAAAAAGAACAGGATACTTTCTCATACAAGTACATGGTACAGCAAGCACATATCAGGAATATGAAGTGTTGGGGTAACAAACGCTTTAAAATGGTCCCTCTCTGTCCAGTGATGTTCACGAGTATCTCAGCCGTTCAAGGTTCTCCTTCCTGATTGGCTGAGACACAGCCATTGGCTGCTGCTGCTTTCAAAGTCAGCTAGCCAATCAGGGGAGAGAGGGAGTGGAGCTTCCGTGTCCGAATGGACACAGGGAGCTGTGACTCAGATCGGGTGCCCCCATAGTAAGCTGCTTGCTGTGGGGGCACTGAACAAGAGAGAGGGGCCAGGATCACAGAAGAGGGACCCGAAAAGAGGAGGATCCGGGCTGCTCTGTGCAAATCCACTGAAACAGAGCAGGTAAGTATGACATGTTTATTATTTTTATAGGAAAAAAAACCAAACTTTACAATCACTTTAAGCCCCAGTTCACACTGGTACGGCTTTGAAATCACGCTACTTCAGCGCAATTTCTAAGCTGTACATCAGTGCAATTTGCACTGCCTATTTCATTGCAACTTCATACAACAGAAGTGTAAGCAAGTCGCAATAAAGTCGGCAAAAAGGAGTGCAGTAAACTGCTTCAAAGGCACTGTGACATGAGTCACTGCAATTTGACCGGTTCCATTGCCAACAATGGTGTGAGACTTGTCATGCGCTTTGTAACTGTCAAATTGCATGACAAATCGCATCGGTGTGAGTGGGGGGCTTAAGGGGGAATCTGACCTTTTGCCGATATAGACTGGAAGTCTTATTTATAAAACAACAAAAGCATAAAATGGATAAAAGCTTTTACGCTGCTAAAAGCTAACCTATGCAAAAATAGCAACTCAGCGGCGTCTCTAGGAGGGATGGTTGAGTTTGTTTGATCAGGGGGGTGCTTTGAGTGTTCAGGAGCAGCTCAAACAAAGCTGTGCTAACACAAAATTAAATGAGACATTTTCTCATACAAGTTAATAACAAGCCTAAGCTTCACAGACCAAAAAAAAAAGCAAAACCAAAAAAAAAAAACGCCAACATCCGAACACAAATGTATGTCTTCATATATTACAGAACACTAGGTTTGGAATAAAGCATTTGTAGAATTGGTACTTGCTGACTCACTGTATTGTTTAAGGAAACATCTCCCTCTAGCGCTGATCATGCGACGCTCCCATTCTGATCTGCACTTCCTTCTCACAATCCCCTATGGACTTCAACATAGTTGCTATGCAATAGTGGGAGCCAATAAGGAGTCTGGCAGGACAGGCATCCTGCTCCATTCCCTTAAAGGGAAAATGGATATTTGCTTGCTGCTGGTACCGTTAGTACAGCAGGAAAAATAACCATTACCATGACAACTGGTGACTTAGCAACACGAATACAGATTCTTCACAGAAATGGAGATTTAGATAAACAGAGGAAAAAGAAAATCTTCTGAGACCAGACAATTCCTAAATAAATCATTGACTACGGATGGTTAAATGTTAAGTCACTTAATTCCTGTGTCAGGAAATCCTACTCAACTGCCGAGTTCACACTTGCGGGCTTTAGCTGCCTCTAGGCCAGAACCCTAGGTTTCCAGCTATTATATTAGGATAAATCTAGACATCTAGCAGCAGAACTTCAGTATGAAGAGCGATTAAATAACTGCTTGGTCAACAAATAGTCAATTGAATTGTATCTTCTGGATTTGCCTTTTTTTCCTGTACATTAAAGCATATGGAAAATACACAAGTACACCTTTTTTCTTTGTTAGCTGCATTATTATATGCAGTGGTACATTAAAGAGCTTCTAAAGGCTCAGGCTTTATTTTTAAAAAAAATAACAAACATGCTCTGTGCAATGGTTTTGCACAGAGCAGCCCTAATCCTACTCTTTTCCCACGCTGAGTGCCCCTATAGCAAATAGCTTGCTATGGAAGCACTCATGCATGCTCACTCCCAAGCCAGCTCTGTGTAGCCATAAGAAACACAGAGTATGGCTCGGCCCCGCCCTCACTCCCTCCTCACTGGTTGTGATTGATAGGGAGCCAATTGGTCTTGCTGTTGTGTATGAGCCACTGAGGAGGGGGAGGGCAAAGAGAGCCCCTGTCCTTGTGCACATCGCTGGATCGAGATCGGGCTCAGGTATGTATAATGAAGGGAAAAGGAAGGGCTGCGCTAATTGATTAATATAACAAATCCCCAATTCAATGGGATGACCCAGAGAATATCACATCAAAAGAAAGATCATGAACATATACAGTTGTAGTATAGACCAATGGAAAGTCCTAAATGTCCATATATGTCTCCATTCTTAAATGTATACTCAAACGAGGACAATTGTGATTCACACACAGGTTTCCAAGGTCATTCACTCAAGGTGCTAGATATGTAAACAAGGCAGATCACTGACGGGGAAGAAAATAGAGAACTTGTCTTCCTGCTAAGCAGGAACACTGATCTCTGTCTTCATCCAGTCAGACCATCCCCCACATAGTTAGCAAGTACCAACTAGGGACACACTTAACCCTTTGATTGCCCCTGGTGTTAACCCCTTCCCTGCCAGTGTCATTAGTACAGTAACAGTGCATATTTTTAGCACTGATTACTGTGATAATGTCACTGGTTCCCAAAAAAGTGTCAGGTGTCTGATTTATCCCTCGCAATGTCACAGCCCTGCTAAAAATCGCTGATCTCCACCATTACTAGTAAAAAAATAAAATAAATAAAAATGCCATAAAAATATCCCATAGTTTGTAGAAGCGATAACTTTTCGCTAACCAATCAATATGCACATATTTTTAAGGCTCAGGGCCATGTGACCTGCTGAAAAATCCAATCCTGATCTCAACAAGAAGACACTATCAAATGCTGTGTACTTGCTGGGACCAGTGTTGCCAACTGTCTATAAAATTCTGATCAGTTTGCAAAAAAAAAAAAAACAGCATTTTCTCCTGTCTGTAATTATCCAGCTGATTCGTAAACTACTGGCTTGGCCATGGCTCAGGCGGCGGGGCAGGTCCAGTAAGCATGAGGGAGGATGTCTAGCTTTACCCTCTGCAGTTAATAAGACCTGCTGACTACCACCTGCCCCCTGCCAGGGGCGGATCCAAGGGGGGGGGGCAATGGGTCAATTGCTCCCCCCAAGAAAATAGTCAGCTGACCTCCTCTCTCTGGCAAGGACCTTGCAGTGTGGGCTGAATACAGCTCATCATAGGCAGACATAGGCCAGCCACACGCTGTAACATAACTTTCCTCTCCACTCATTCTCTGCTCTTATCTCCCCCCAGCGCTCTCTGTCCTGTCTGTAGCCATGAGGAATGTAGACGGAGAGCGGGGGGGAGATAAGAGCAGAGAACGAGTGGAGAGGAAAGTTATATTACAGCGTGTGGCTGGCCTGTGTCTGCCTATGATGAGCTGTATTCAGCCAGAGAGAGGAGGTGAGTGTTGTGGGGGGAACCTGAGGGGGGGGACCAGAGAAGTGGGGGACCATACAGAGCATGTGGGGGGAACCTGAGAGGGGGGTGACCAGAGAAGCGGGGGACCATACAGAGCATGTGGGGGGACCTGAGAGGGGGGGTGACCAGAGAAGCGGGGGACCATATAGAGCATATGGGGGGACCTGAGAGGGGGGGTGACCAGAGAAGCGGGGGACCATACAGGGCATGTGGGGGATTACATCATCTCTCACTGCCCGTCCTCACTTGTACTGAAAAGCTGGTGAGAGAAGCCTGTTTCTCTGCAGTCACTGTTGCTGCAGGATAGTGACAATGGGTATCTGGTGGCAGGCAATGGTGGCAAGTGACAAGCTGCATCTGGTGGCAGGCAAGTGACAAGCAGCATCTGGTGGCAGGCAAGTGAAAAGCTGCATCTGGTGGCAGGTGACGGTAGCAAGTGACACATTCAGGGTTCCCACTGATTCTGAATTATGGTGAGTTGAACTATTTCATTTTATATTACAATGTAATAATAGAAATAATGCTCTTCAATCATCCTGACACCATATCAACCATGGTGCCATGATTATTGAAGCGCCAACACCAGCCATTGCCCCGAAAAATTGCCCGAGAAAAACCTTATTTTCTGGCAGTGCCCCTCCTGAGACTAGGCTCTGGATCTGCCCCTGCCCCCTTCCCCTATGTCACCACTCAGCATCTTGCGACATTTAGAAAAATGACTGGCGCACCAGTGTTTGGTGCAGTTTGCTGGTTGGGAAGCGCTCAGAACACATTCTGGCTTAAGTACAAGACAGGGGCACATTTAGGAAGAGGAGGTATGTTAGCACCAGTTAGAGGTCTGTACTTCCTCTTTATCTGGGTTTATGATGTGTCTGATTTTTTCACAAAGATTTAGCTGAATTACATGAAATTTACAGTAAGTCAGAATGACTTTTACTGTAAATCTCATCTAGTGTAGACTAGACCTATGCACAAAAATTAGACACATCATAAACCCAGGTAAAGAGCAAGTACAGACTTCCCTCTCCACTCCCTCTCTCCTCCCTTGCCCACTCTGTCACTGATGTGGGGGAAGTGGAAACACTGGTATAAGAGGGTGCTCTGATGTAAGGAGGGCTAATTGGTAAATGGTTTGGCTCTTCCTCTGCGTGCGCTGCGGGGCAGGTCTGGCAAGTATGAGAAGGAGTGAGAGCATCTAGCGTCACTACCTGCGGCCAGCAAGGAAGCGGAGAACTCTGATTTAAGTGAGAACTCTGTAGACTTGGATGTAATGTAGATCTCTGGGGACTCTGATGTAAGAAGGGAAGCTGGGGACATTGATATAAGGGGGGACACTGAGGACTCTGATGTAAGGGGTTACTCTGGGGCACTCATTGATGTAAGAGGGGACTCTGATGTAAGGAGGGAATCTAGGCAACCTGATGTATAGGGAAATGCTGGGAACTCTGATGTAAGGAGGGACTCTATGTGTGTCACAGAATTTAGTTTTCTGTTATATCCCAGGGTGCCCCAGGTCAGGCTGTTTTGACCTTGCAATTGTAAAGTCAGACAGATTACTTGTTATGAGTATTGATATTATTGTTAACGCTTACTTATTGTTTAAACGGTTTAAAGACTAAGTTCACCTCTACATGTAACTTGTTCCGAAGCACCCACCTCCTACCCCAGAGTTCCTCCTCATGACAGCATGCAAGGGTTCCTCTTCCCTTCAGCAGCTGTCACATTTACAAAAAGCAAACATACACACACAGCGGCATCTTTCATTCACATGTGTGAATGACTAAACTACAAGTCCTTGCGTTGGTGTGCCACGTGCCAATGGTGGTTTTGTTGTGGATTTTTTTGCAGCTGCTGTTGTAACCTATGCTCATAGGAAATTTGGACTACAGGTCCTGTCTGCCACCACAGCCCACTGACTTCTCAATGGATCAGTGCACTCGTAGTTCATGGGCACTTCCTTCAGCTTTTTAACTAAAAACCTGTATAGGCTTCTTTACCTGGTAGAAGTGTCTGCAAGTGTCCCCAAGCAAAGAATCAGAGGGGTGGGCAACTATAAGGCAAACAGAACTGCACAAAATGGCCCAGTAAAACAGAAAAGGTTTAAGGACCCCAACTCAGAGTGCTGCTGAACGAACCTTGTGACCGAAAGCTGCCTCTGCAGAGGCCTGGACATCTACCTGGCAGATCTTGGAGAAGGTATGAACTGTAGACCAGGTGGAGGACTTACAACATTGAGCAACTGCCGCATGCTATTGGAATACCCAGGAAACCCCCACTGATCTGATGGAGTGAGCACATGGGGGTACTAAAGGTACTTTGTCCTTTAGAGCATAATCCTTTACAATGAAGTGTCATCCATCTAGCAATAGTGGACTTGGAAACAGGGTGTCAATTTTGAGAGCCTGTTGGCGAAACAAAAAGTCTGTTTTCTGGATAGAGGCTGTGACTAACAGATAGACTCTGATAGCTCTAGCCATGTCCAGACAATAGACAGCAATTTCTCTGGGAAGGTTAGGAGCAGGGCACAAGGAGGAAATAACAGTGACAGTAAAAAGGAGGGTCCTGGACAAAAGACCACTTTGTCCTTATGAAGAATTAAGAAAGGCTCCTTACAAGAGGGATACCGTAACTCTGAAATATATCTGACAGACATGGTAGTCACCTAGGAGGCCCCTTTGCAGTGGAGGTAACAATCACAGGGTGCTGTAATGGGGGTCTGATCCATGAGACATCTTGAATGAAGGTTTTAACAAGTGGAAGTGAAGCCAATGGTTTCTGTTATAAAATGGACTAGGCAGACATCTGTCCTTTAAGGGTACCCTAGAGACAATTTTTGGTCAAGTCCTGACTGCAGGAAGGGCAGAATTCCTGTTACTGAGGTTGAAATGCCTGGCGATCACATCAGGTGAAAAAGGATTTCCAGGTATGGTAGTAGATTTTTCTTGAAGTGGCTTTGATTAATGTGGAAATGACAGTCAGGTATACTGTATCCCTGTGATTCAAGACCTGGGTTTTAACAGTCATGCCATTAAAACCAGTGACTGAGAAGCAGGATGGATCAGGGAGGCCTTGAGACAGCAGGTCTGGCCTGTTTTTTTTAAATCGTTTTATTGTGTTTCAAAGAAGACATATACACATCAAAAAGACATACACAAACAACTTGCCCTCGCAGGGGCGGACCAGCCGGTCCAGTACAGACTAACAAAAGTAACTACTAACTGTCTACTAACTACTGCTAGGGCCCTCCAGAGAGGGTGGAGGATTGTCTAGAAGGCTATATCGTTTTAACAGTGTGTGCGTAAATCCAGTTTGGCTGCAGGCTCTATGCCCTGGGTGAATTAGATGTTACAACTCAACAAGACTAGCATCAATTAGTTTCTTCCAGAACCCAGTTGAGGGGGTAATGTCTTTTTCCAGCTCATGTTCTTTTGGCCTTTACCATAATCAACTGCTCCACCAGCCCCAGGTCTGGCCTGTTTAGAAGTGGTCAGGGGTCATCTCCTAAAAGTTTAGTATGTCTGTATACCAAATTCTTCTGAGCCAGTTAGGTGCAATGGGGCTCACCAATTTCTTCTCTTGCTGTATTTTGCAGAGCAGCTGAGGAAGAATCCATACCGGAGGTATGTATTAGCCTGACTGTAGTGCAGAGTATTACCAGAGCATCTGACAGTGCTAGAGGATCCTTGATCCTGACCAGAAACGGGTAACTTGTTGAGCCTGGGCGCCGGGAAGTGCACAACTGGATACCCCATTTCTGATATAGGAAATTAAAGCTGTCGGAATGGAAGAACCATTCCTCTTGATCCAGCTGGTGATGACTGAGGAAATCCACCTTCTGACTGTCCAATGTAAATAGCAAAGATTGCTGGAAAGTGTTTTTCGCCACCTCGGGATCATCATTCTTACTTCCTTCAAGGCTGCCTCACTCCTGGCACTCCCCTCTCCCCGATGATTGATATATAAGCCACTGGTTGCAAACTGGGTGTCTCCAAAGAAAGAGGGGTCAGTGGTACAGAGTCAAATTATTGCCCTGAGCTGCAAGATGCTTGAACTATGAGAAATTGGAACACACATCCCCAGCATGTGAGGCTGACATCTGTTGTTACAACCTTCCAAGAGTGTGAGAGAAATTACTTTCCCATTTCCAAGGTTGGATTGGAAATCCAACAAGCTAGGGAGCTCCTCGCTTGACTGGAGAGAAGCATAGGGAAGTTGAGGGATGGAGTATTCCAGGCCAACAGAATTGTGTTTTGGAGAGGCTTTGAGTTGAACAGAGCAAAGGAAACAATCTCAAACGGACAAAGACTCTCATGGAAAATCTCACTTAGTGATGTCTCTTGGATCTTAACCAGTTGCCGACTGCCCGCCATGGATTGACTGCGACAACTTTGTTCGACATCGCAAATCGCCGGCACCTGACGGTGTGTGTTCTCCTGGCACGCCCACTGGGATCAGATTCACTCCAGGATTGATCAATCTACAGGGCCAGGCCAATGATTTTTGGACTGGACCTGCTAATCGGTCCTGGTCAATGAAATGCCTCCTCTGCCTCTGTAATGTAAACAGAGGCAGAGGAAGTGATGGCATCTCCCCTCATTGAGCCCTTTTCGGTTCCAGAGAGAGGAGAGACAACATCTAAACGTGAGTGCACAACACTACACTGACACCATTACACGTAGGCACACATTTAACCCCGTGATCCCCCCCCCCCAGTTAACCTCTTCACTCATGTCTCCCCCTGTCACTGTGTCACTGAGTGCAGTGATCTGATTTTCACTGACCACTGTACTTGTGCCACTTGTGACACTGAATCAGTGTTAGGGTAGGTAATAGCAGGTCTAGGTAGGTATAAATCCCCCCCCCAAAAAGGATTTAACCCCTTGATTGCCCCGTCACCCATGATCACTGTATTAGTGTCACTGGTGAAGCTTGTTAGATAGTTTTTTTTTTTTTTTTCATGAGGGCACCCGCTGTATATATACATAGTATCTCACAAAAGTGAGTGCACCCCTCACATTTTTGTAAATATTTTATTATATATTTTCATGTGACAACACTGGAGAAATTACACTTTGCTACAATGTAAAGTAGTTAGTGTACAGCTTGTATAACAGTGTAAATGTGCTGTCCCCTCAAAATAACTCAACGCAGCCATTAATGTCTAAACCGCTGGCAACAAAAGTGAGTATACCCTTAAGTGAAAATGCCCAAATTGAGCCCAAAATGTCAATGTTTTGTGTGGCCACCATTATTTTCCAGCACTGCCTTAACCCTCTTGGGCATGGAGTTCACCAGAGCTTCACAGGTTGCCACTGGAGTCCTCTTCCACTCCTCCATGACACCATCATGGAGCTGGTAGATGTTAGAGACCTTGCGCTCCTCCACCTTCCATTCGAGGATGCCCCACAGATGCTCAATAGGGTTTAGGTCTGGAGACATGCTTGGCCAGTCCATCACCTTTACCCTCGGCTTCTTTAGTAAGACAGTGGTCGTCTTGGAGGTGTGTTTGGGGTCATTATCTTGGAATACTGCCCTGCGGCCCAATATCTCTGAAGGGAGGGGGATCATGCTCTGCTTCAGAATGTCACAATAGATGTTGGCATTCATGGTTCTCTCAATGAACTGTAGCTCCCCAGTGCCGGCAGCACTCATGCAGCCCCAGACCATGACACTCCCACCACTATGCTTGACTGTAGACAAGACACACTTGTCATTGTACTCCTCACCTGGTTGCCGCCACACACGTTTAACACCATCAGAACCAAATACGTTTATCTTGGTCTCATCAGACCACAGGGCATGGATCCAGTAATCCATGTCCTTAGTCTGCTTGTTTGTGGGCTTTATTGTGCATAATCTTTAGAAAAGGCTTCCTTCTGGGACAGCCATGCAGAACAATTTGTTTCAGTGTGCGGTGTATGGTCTGAGCACTGACAGACTGACCCCCAACCCCTTCAAACTCTGCAGTAATACTGGCAGCACTCATACGTCTATTTCCCAAAGAAAACCTATGGATATGAGGCTGAGCACGTGCACTCAACTTCTTTGGTCGACCATGGCGAGGCCTGTTCTGAGTGGAACCTGTCCTGTTAAACTGCTGTATGGTCTTGGCCACCATGCTGCAGCAATTTCAGGGTCTTAGCAATCTTCTTACAGCCTAGGCCATCTTTATGTAGAGCAACATTTTTTTTTTTTTTCAGATCCTCAGAGTTCTTTGCCATGAGGTGCCACATTGAACTTCCAGTGACCAGTATGAGAGAAAGAGAGAGAACACCAAATTTAACACACCTGTTCCTCATTCACACCTGAGACCTTGTAACACTAACGAGTCACATGCCACCGGGGAGTGAAAATGGCTAATAGGGCCCAATTGGACATTTTTCACTTAGGGTGTACTCACTTTTGTTGCCAGCGGTTTAGACATTAATGGCTGTGTGTTGAGTTATTTTGAGGAAACAGCAAATTTACACTGTTATAACAAGCTGTACATTCACTACTTTACATTGCAGCAAAGTGTAATTTCTTCAGTGTTGTCACAGGAAAAGATATAATAAAATATTTACAAAAATGTGAGAGGTGTACTCACTTTTGTGAGATACTATATATTGGCATCCCCAGTACATTAGTGTTCTAAAAAACACGGCGTTAGCGGGATCAGCCCAGATACCTGCTAGCACCTGCGTTTAGCCCCTCCTCCCAGCCCAGCCCACCCAAGTGCAGTATCTAATAGATCTCTGACACTTACAAAACACATGCCTGCGAACGCTGGCAGCGATTTTGGTAGCGATTTGAAGCAGGCTTTGACAACCAGGTGCAATTTTTTTGCCTGTGAGTCACACTAGTGTACGTATAAATTTAGAGGCCAAAATGTCCAAACAGACGTACACTAGTGAAGAGGCCTATGCGTTGCTGAGCATGAGAGACAAGAGTGATGGGGAAGCCCCACTGTCATATTCAGGCTCAGCATACAAACCCATAGACAGCAGCGGCACCCTGTTAGATAGCTCTGATGATGGAGTTGTGGTCCCTGCTATGGTCAGGCGTACCCAACCCCGTTCTGCTGTCGCTGAGGTGTAAGAACCGCAGGGCTCTCATATGGAGCAGAGAGCCAGTACTAGCGCCGCTCCTCCTTCTGGTGAACTGGCAAGCACCAGCGGCCTAGTACACCCTGGTCGTACAACCACCACTGCAGTAACACTTGGTGACGTGGCAAGTCCCAGAAGTGCAGTTCAAGCTGGTGTGGCTAGCACAAGTAGTGTCCCGCAGCCACGAAGAAGACAAAGACAGGCCCACAGAACCCATAGTGCCCTTCCCGCTGAATATGCTCACCCTGATGGGCAACCCGCCCCCGATTCAGCACCTGTACCAGGAAGAGCTCTCAGTAGAGCACACCCTGGGTCTCAGTATGCTTAGACTGAGAGAGCTAAGACCTTGAGTTGTTGGTGTGCTCTAAGGACTGCAAAAGGAAAAAGGTTTGCATTGGAAGGTGTCAGGGACAAGCCTGACGTTGTATAGAGAGGTATCCTGTATTAGTTTAGCGCCGGGCAGAAAGGTTTTGTTTTTTCTATTTTTGTTTGTTTTATGACCTGCAACCTTTATAAAACTGGCAACCAGATTTTAAGAAAGTTTGCCTACAAGCTGCCTTCTTCACAGGATAGGTGATCCACACAAGCTATTCCCCCACACGAGGAGATGTTGAAAGCCTTTCTACAGGCGACTGCGGCTCAGCGGGAAACCAACCTCCAGGTCGCACAGGCCACTGCAGCTCAGCGGGAGGAGAGTCGCCGACAGCATGAGGCTCAGCCGGTGGAGAGTTGCCGGGCCATCGCAGCACAGCAGGACTTGAAATGCCAGGCCATCGCAGCACAACAGGAGATCAATCGCCAATTTGCAGAGGCCCTGCTGGAATTAAAGAAGGAGTCTGCACCTCCCATGACAGTGGAACCAAAGTTGGTAAACACCTCTTACCTCCTGCAGAAGATGACACCTGTGGATGACGTGGAGGCGTACCTCACGACTTTTGAATGAGTCGTTTTTCACGAAGGATGGCCAAAAGAACAGTGGCCGGAACTGCTAGCACACTTTCTGACAGGTGAGCCCCAAAAGGCCTATTTTGATTTGGAACCAGATAAGGCCCAGCACTTTGAGTCGCTAAAAACAGAGATACTCGCACGCCCGGGTGTCACCATGGCAACGGGTGCATCAGTGGAATTACCGCATGGACCAGCCACCCCGCTCCCAAATGTTTGACTTAATCCATCTCACCAGGAAGTGGTTACAGCCGGAGACTTTGCCAGGCCCTCAGATCGTGGAGCGTGTGGTCATGGACTGTTTTTTTTGTGTGCGCTCCCTGCGACTTAGAGGAGGTGGGTCAGCCAGGGAGACCCCAAAATGGCAACCCAACTGGTGGACCTCGTGGAGAGATACAGTGCGGCTGAGGACTTTTGGTACCCGTCTGCGCCCCACTCCAATATATCTAGGGGTGAAAAACCGCACAGCGGATACGGTAAGACTGTCCCAACGCTCAAGGGCAACACAAGACTTTAGGCTCTAGACCTGGAGACTGGCCAAAGAAACCAGGAAGGTCTTGGGGGGACTGGGTATAGTGCACATACAGTGGTACTGATGCCATGCATTGGGCCATATTGCTGCCAATTGTTCCCTGAATGATGAACCCATTCAATGCGATTATACTTATGTGAATAGACCCCTCTTTTTGCACAGGTCGCATATACAGCATCATGTTCAGGTCGCATGGAGAAGCAGATGTGTGTGATTTCTGTTGAAGGGAAACCAGTCACTGCACTGCTTGACTCGTATAGTGTGGTAACATTGGTCAAAAGAAATTGTATAAAGAAAGAAAGGTTACACTCTAGCACTGTCGGGGTCATTTGCATCCATGGGGACACTCGGGACTAACAGACGGTGGTGGTTGAGATTGACACCCCTTGGGGCAGTGTGACACATTCGGTGGGGGTGGCACCTTCACTGCTTCATGAAGCCTTGGTAAGGAGGGTTTTTTCCCCATTTTTGGAGGTTATGGGAACTCACAGAGTCTGGAGGATAGCGCTCCCACCGCTGAGGAAGCACAGGACCTGTCACCAGACCCTTTTTGCCAAATGGAAGGGGAAAATGGTGACAGGACCGAGGAAGGAGACCCTCTTCCTTTTCCTGTAATGGCAGGAGAGCTGGAGGAGCCAGAAGATAGCTCCCAGCTGGTGGCTAATGACACAGAAAATGTCTTTGACCCTGACCATGATAGTGAACAGAATGTAGTACCTGACTTAGAGGTCCGGAGAAAGGACTTCTGTACAGAGCAACTAAGGGATGTCACTCTCCTTAGAGCCAGAGAAAACGTGAAGGTGATGGATGGGGAACCTGTGGACCCTAATTGGGGGGTGTATTTTCCCTACATGGCTCTTAAAAATAATTTGTTGTATCAAGTGGTAAAATGCGGGGAGAATGAAGTAGAACAGCTAGTGGTTCCCAAACCCTTTCGCAGGATCGTGCTAGATCTGGCCCATGGACATATAATGGGGGGACATTTGGGTATGAAGAAGACCAGGGATGGGATAACCCAGAGATTCTTCTGGCCCGGGTTGCATGCAGATGTCAGAGAGTATTGTGAATCCTGCCCTGAGTGTCAACTCTCTGCGCCCTCGCCCCATTTTCGTAGTCCACTTGTTCCACTGCCCATAATTGAAGTGCCATTCAAAAGAATTGGCATGGATCTCATGGGACCTATAGTAAAGACTGCCCAGGGACACCAGCACATCCTCGTAATACTAGATTACGCAACCCACTATCCTGAATCCATGCCATTGCGGAACATCTCAGTTAAGATTATCGCCAAGGAGTTGGTCCAGGTAGTCGGGTGGGGATCCCTAGAGAAGTCTTAACGGATCAGGGCACACCATTAATGTCCTGTGTAACCAAGGAATTGTGCAAGTTGTATAAAATCTCCCATCTCCGTAACTCGGTCCACCACCCCCAAATGGATGGACTTCTGGAGAGGTTTAATAAAATGCTCAAAAGCATGTTGAAAAAGGTAGTGAAAAAGATGGGAGAGATTGATATATGTTGCTGCCGTATCTCATGTTTGCCATACAAGAGGTTCCGCAGGCATCTACGGGGTACTCCCCATTTGAACTCTTGTATGGTAGACATCCCCGGGGATTGTTAGATATCACCAAAGAGACATGGGAAGGAGAGGTTGCCCCTTGAGAGCATACGGAGCGAGCCCATGAGGCTCAGAGAGGTTTATAATGGGGTGCCAAGACTCGAACTTTCAACCCCGGGGATAGAGTACTTGTGCTGGCCCCCACTGTTGAAAGTAAATTCCTCGCAAAGTGGCAGGGTCCCTTTGAGATTAAGGAAAGAGTAGAGGAAGTAAACTACAAAGTTTACCAGCTGGGAAAAAGGAAGCCCAAACAAATCATGTTAACCTCTTAAAACCATGGAAGGACAGAGAGGCTTTGTTGGCTGTACCACCTCCTCAAAAAGATAGGGTACCAATGACACCGGACGTCCCCCTGATGGAATCCTTGTCAGTAGCCCAATATAATACAAAATACTTTTTTCTCCCCTTTGCCCGGACTGAGCACAGTGATTTAACATGACAATCACAGAGCCAGGTGTTTGAGCCACATCGTCCCTATGCAGCTTTGAGGAAGTCCGCGATTGGTGGACGAAGCGCGTCAGCGTTCACGGCACTCCGCTCTGCTGGGATGCCACAGCCGATCACCCCCACATGATCACGGACTTGGCCCCTCCACGGGAACCTTACAGCCACTCCCACTGCTCCTTTGCAGGCTTTTGGAGATGCGGTTTACCTCCCACGGCTCACCTGCAGCCTGGATTCTCACCCTGCAGAGACACACATACGTCCTACCAATGTCGGTATATCCGGTGAAGACTGGTGAGATTGGTTGACTAACTATTCCTGCCTATTACAGCTGATCCCCTTAGCTGCATGGAGCGACCGGGATGAGCGTCACGTCATCATCACTCATGTATGACTTGTAGCCCTCTCCTAGTGTGGGATTGCTGGCCGCCAACGGTCATCTGTGTGCCAGGACTCTATCCTTTCAGTGTCATTCTCCTGGCATATTGGGGGCTAGCCAAGACTGACAGTTCCATCCGTGGGTGCTATTTTCCCATACAGCCCCTTCTGCAGACCTTCTCGAGGAGCACAAACACCTTGGCCACATTATTGGGTGGGGACTCGTTAAACTGCAGACCAACAAACTAGAGGCAATCCAGAAGCGGCCCCAAAGCAAACTAAAAAGCAAGTGTGTGCGTTCCTGGGGGTACTATAGGCGCTTCATGCCAGACATTGCCACCATTGCCGTTCTCCAGACGGACCTGACGAGGGGCAGAGGGTCGGTTATGGTGAAGTGGAGTTCGGAAGCCGAGAAGGAATTTCAGAAGCTAAAGCAAGCCCTGTGTGTACAACCAATGCTTGCGACCCCGGACATCACCAAAGAATTTGTGGTGCCGACCGATGCCTCTGATGTGGGTCTAGGGGCGGTTCTGTCCCAGATCAGAGACGGGGAGGAGCACCTGGTTGTATACCTAAGCTGGAAGCTGAACCGGCATGAGAAAAATTATGCCATAGTCGAGAAGGAGTGTCTCGCAATTAAATGGGCCTTGGAGAGCCTAAAGTATTATCTATTGGGCAGGCCGTTTAGACTCGTCACTGACCATGCCCCCCTGAAGTGGATGAGCGACAACAGAGAAAAGAATAGTCGGATGACAAGGTGGTTTTTGGCCCTACAGTCCTATAAATTCACAGTGGAACATAGAGCGGGAAAGCTGCAAAACAATGCAGATACCCTTTCCTGGGTCCAATGTATGGGGGTAACAGTTGCTCAGCAGAAGGGGCATGATAAGAGGGGGGATATGTGACGTTAAGCTAGGTGCGATAGTGGACGGCGAGATTTGTTGCCTCGCATGTGTTCACTTGGAGTGGACTGGTGAGAGTTTGACCCGGGTTTTGCCAGCCAGCATGGTAAAGCTGGTTCTGGCCTGGAGTTTCTGGTCCACCCAAATCCCTCTGCAGCTGCTTGAAATAACCAGGAAGAGCTCTCAGTGGAGCTCACCCTGTATCTCAGCATGCTTAGACAGAGAGTGCTAAGACCTTGAGTTGTTGGTTTGCTTTAAGGACTGCAAAAGGAAAAAAGGTTTGCGTTTGTTTGAAGGTGTCAGGGACAAGCCCGACATTGTATAGAGAGGTATCCTGTCTGTATTCGTTTAGCGCCAGATGGCAAGGTTTTTGCTATTTTTGTTTGTTTTATGACCTGCAACCTTTACCTAATAAAACTGGCAACCAGCCAGATTTTCAGAAAGTTTGCCTACAAGCTGCCTTCTTTCCAGGAAAGGTGATACACACCTTACAAGCTAATCTCCCACAATGGACTATATGCAAAGCCAGAGAAATGTGAGTTTAAGCGGCACAGTATTCAGTTTCTGGGTCTGATAATATCTACTGACGGATTCAAGATGGAGCCACAAAAAGTTTCAGCCACCCTGGACTAACTTGCATCCAGAGATAAAAAGGGGGTGCAGCGATTTGTAGGCTTTGCAAACTTTTATCGGAGATTCAAGGGGTTCTCCGCTATTATCTCCCCAATCACCCAGCTGACAAAACAAAATATGCCATTTCGCTGGTCTTCCGAGGCACAGGTTGCCTTTGCAACCTTAAAGGGATTTTTCACTTCGGCCCCATCCTGAGTCATCCAGATCCTACTCTACCCTATCTGCTCGAGGTAGACGCCTCAGAAACAGCAGTATGGGCAGTTATTTCCCAGCGCCAGGGCCTGAAGGACTTGATGCATCCAATTGCTTTCTTTCCCTGTAAGCTCTCTCCAGCAGAATAGAATTATGACGTGGGGGATCGAGAGCATTTGGCCATCAAGGCTGCACTTGAGGAATGGAGATATCTGTTAGAGAGAGCAGTCCACCCATACTCATTTACACGGATCACAAGAATCTTGAATATCTGAGGGCTGCCAAGTGCCTGAAGCTGCGTCAAGCGAAGTGGCCGTTATTCTTCTCCAGATTCTCATTTCATATTACTTACAGGCCGGGCTCAAAAAACGTCAAGCCCGATGCACTCTCTCTTATGTTTGATGATCCAAAAGGAAGTGTCAGCACCAGGTAACTTCCTACTGTTACAGACAGACCTAATGTTGGGCTTAAAGCAAGCTTCAGTGAATGTCGTCTGTCCTCCTGGAATTACCCTGTTACCCAAGGATGGGTTACTGTGGAAGGATGAAAAGATTTTTGTACCAGAGAATATCCGGGTGACAGTGTTAGGCCTTTGTCATGACCATCCCCTGGCAGGCCATTTTGGTAGTCACAAGACCCTTGAATTGATACAACGCATGTTCTGTTGGCCGAATCTCAAGAAAGACTGTAAGGAATATGTAAATTCTTGTGCCACCTGTACCCAGAGAAAAACTGCCAGAAGCAAAGCATGGGGGCTGCTCAGAACATTAAAAGTCCCTGATAGACCATGGGAAATGATCGCTATGGACTTTATAGTGGAGCTTCCCTCTTCTGAAGAATGTTCGGCCAGCTTTGTAGTGGTGGACCGTTTGTCTAAAATGGCTCATTTTGTGCCCCTAAAGGGTATACCTTCTGCAAAACAGACTGCCTGGGTCTTCATCACGGAGATTGTAAGGCTGCAGGGGATGCCAACGAACATTGTTTCAGACAGCGGGGTTCAGTTCACCTCTTGTTTCTGGAGAGCACTGTGTGAAATTCTAAAGATCAACCTGTGTATGTCTTCTGCGTATCACTCTCAGACTAATGGGCAAATGGAGAGAACTAACCAGATGCTTAATATATCCGGTGCTTCACTACATTCGTTCAGGATGATTGGGTGACACTTTTGCCCTTGGCGGAATTTGCATACAACAATGCGAGTCACTTGGCCACAGGTCAGTTCCCCATTCTTCGCCAATTATGGCTTCCCATCCAGTCTTCCTGCCTGGCATTGTTCCAGAATCCACTGTCCAGCAGTTCAGAGTATTGTAGATTTCCTGAGTTGCACCAATAAGTTACTGCAGGAGGCCGTGATCAAGGCAAAAGCAACTAACAAAAGGATGTTTGACAGGAACAGGAGAGGGGAACTGTGTCTCCAACCAGGTGATCAAGTATGGTTGTCTACTACTAACCTTAGACTGGCTTGCCCTTCGATAAAAATGGCACCCAAGTTCATTGGACCATTTCCGATAAAGAGGAAATTAAATGAGATTTCATATGGACTTTCTTTACCTGACTCGCTCAAGATCCAACCGGTATTTCACATATCTCTGTTAAAACCCTCAGTGTCAGATCCCTTCCCAAACCGGGGATTAGGGCCACCTGAACCCGTGACTGTTAATGGGGATGAAGAATATGAGGTGGAGGCTATCGTGGATTGCAGGGAAAGAAGAAACCAGCTGCAGTACCTGATCAAATAGGATTGTTGTGGCCCAGAAGAGAACTCCTGGGAAACCGAGCAGAATGTCCATGCCAAAGACCTAACCTGGCCTTTTTTTGCGGCTATCCACAAAAAAGTGTTCTTTTGGGCACCCAGAAGTTGCCCATAAGGAGGAGGCAATGTCAGGAAAGCAATAGAATGCATAGGAATAGACGTGTGCGCCAGTGCGCATGCACCTCGCGCACGCAGTAACCGTGCTTTGGCGCCCAGTGGCCTATAAAGATGCTTCAACTGCACTAGTGCCTTGCTCTGCAGATGTACCCTGAACTCTGATCCTGTGCCTGTATCTGATTGAGTGATTGACCCGGCTTCCTGACTTCTCTGCTTTCTCCAGTCCTGACCTTTGGCTCGTTTGACCTTGCTACCTCTGCCTGTTTGCCTGATTTTCATTTGCTAGACCCGGCTTGAACTGCGACCATTCTGTGCCTGCTGTTTTGCTGATTTACCCTTTGGTGTATGACCCGGCCTGTCTGACGCTTCTCCAGCCTTCCTGCATGCGCAGCACACTTGCATCTGTTGTCCTGCATCTGCAGCACACCTGCATCATCTGTTGTTTAGCAACCCAGCTTGATCCTGCCACAGACCAGCGGCTACCACTCCAGCAAGAGACTTTGCAAGCACACCTCCCTCACCGTGCTCTCGCGACCACTGTTGCAACTCCAGTGGTCCCTGAGACGGGGCTGTATGAGAGGTCTCCCTCTGCACGTCAGGCTCACATCCAAGGTATGTAACAGCGACTCTATTGAGCTGAAGAAGCCCAGTGCTTTTTGGGTCTGGGAAGAGATGGCTGTAAGAAAGTGGTTAGGTGTCTGAGAAATTTTGACATTGTTGCAGAAAAATCTTTGTTGCTCCGGCAGGAAGCTTGTTGCATGCCTGTTTTGAGGTAGAATCGGATGAAATGCCCAGTGTTAACAAGGGCCAGGGTCCTCCTCTAGTGCAAAGGAAGCATTGTTAATCTGAGTGGTTTAACCCCTTCAACACGGGGCTATAGTAAAATGTCGTCCGGAGATGGGATCTCCCATCCCGGGCGGGTGTCATATGACGTCCTTGGTATTTCGCCGCAGCATGGCGATCAGGCGTGTCCTCGGGACACAGCCCATCCCCAATCAGGGTAAAGAGCCAATAAAACCTGGCTCTTTACCACGTGACCGGCTGTGTCCAATCGCAGCTGGTCACTATGGAGATCCGTGTTCCCGCAGGTCGTGCACGCCCCCGGGGGTGTGCAGCGCGGCGATCGGAGACGAGGCTTATCCCTTGGACAAAGCCCAGCCCCGATCAGGGTAAAGAGCCAATAAAATTGGCTCTTTACCACGTGACTGGCTGTGTCCAATCACAGCCGGTCACAGTATGTCAACAAACCGCGGTAACGAGCTGTTACCGGGTTCTCCTCATTACACACCGATCGTGTGTGAGGAGATTCCGGTAACAGCTCATTACCGCTTACAGTGTACACCAAGCACACTGATTGCCCCCCCAGTAATAAAGAGGACATGTCACTAGCCCATCAAAGTACCTGTCGCAGCCCATCAGAGTACCCGAGTACCTGTCACCATCTCATCAGAGTACCTGTCACCATCCCATCGGAGTACCTGTCACCATCCCATCAGAGTACCTGAGTACCTGCCACCATCACATCTGAGTACCCGAGTACCTGTCACCAGCCCATCTGAGTACCTGTCACCAACCCATTAGAGTACCCGAGTTTCTGTCACCAGCCCATCTGTGTACCAGAGTACCTGTCACCAGCCCATCTGAGTACCTGTCATCAACCCATCAGAGTACCCGAGTACCTGTCACCAGCCCATCAGAGTACCCGTGTACCTGTCACCAACCCATCTGAGTACTCAAGTACCTGTCACCAACCCATCAGTGTACCCGAGTACCTGTCACCAACCCATCAGAGTACCCGAGTACCTGTCACCAACCCATCAGAGTACCCGAGTATCTGTCACCAGCCCATCTGTATATCCGAGTACCTGTCACCAGCCCATCTGAGTACCAGAGTACCTGTCACCAACCCATCAGAGTACCCGAGTACCTGTCACCAACCCATCAGAGCACCCAAGTACATGTCACCAACCCATCTGAGTACCCGAGTACCTGTCACCAGCCCATCTGAGTACCCAAGTACTTGTCACCAGCTCATCTCAGTACCTGTCACCAGCCCATCAGAGTACCCGAGTATCTGTCACCAGCCCATCAGAGTACCCGAGTATCTGTCACAAGCCCATCTGTGTACCTGAGTACCTGTCACGAGCCCATCTGAAAACCAGAGTACCTGTCACCAGCCCATCTGAGTATCCGTGTACCTGTCACCAACCCATCAAAGTACCCGAGTACCTGTCACCTATCCATCAAAGTACCCGAGTACCTGTCACCAACCCATCAGAGTACCCGAGTACCTGTCACCAACCCATCAGAGCACTCAAGTACATGTCACCAACCCATCTGAGTATCCGTGTACCTGTCACCAACCCATCAAAGTACCTGTGTACCTGTCACCAACCCATCAAAGTACCTGTGTACCTGTCACCAACCCATCAGAGTACCCAAGTACCTGTCACCATCTCATCAGAGTACCTGTCACCATCCCATCGGAGTACCTGTCACCATTCCATCAGAGTACCCGAGTACCTGCCACCATCACATCTGAGTACCCGAGTATCTGTCACCAGCCCATCTGTGTACCAGAGTACCTGTCACCAACCCATCAGAGTACCTGAGTACCTGTCACCAACCCATCAGAGCACTCAAGTACATGTCACCAAACCTTCTGAGTACCCGAGTACCTGTTACCAGCCCATCTGAGTATCCAAGTACCTGTCACCAGCCCATCTGAGTACTTGACACCAGCCCATCTGAGTACCTGTCACCAGCCCATCAGAGTACCTGAGTACCTGTCACCAACCCATCAGAGCACTCAAGTACATGTCACCAAACCATCTGAGTACCCGAGTACCTGTTACCAGCCCATCTGAGTACCCAAGTACCTGTCACCAGCCCATCTGAGTACTTGACACCAGCCCATCTGAGTATTTGTCACAAGCCCATCTGTGTACCCGAGTACCTGTCACGAGCCCATCTGAAAACCAGTGTACCTGTCACCAGCCCATCTGAGTATCCGTGTACCTGTCACCAACCCATCAGAGTACCCGAGTACCTGTCACCAACCCATCAGAGCACCCAAGTACATGCCACCAAGCCATCTGAGTACCCGAGTACCTGTCACCAGCCCATCTGAGTACCCAAGTACCTGTCACCAGCCCATCAGAGTACCCAAGTATCTGTCACAAGCCAATCTGTGTACCTGAGTACCTGTCACGAGCCCATCTGAGTACCAGAGTACCTGTCACCAGCTCATCTGAGTATCCGAGTACCTGTCACCAGTCAATCTGCGTATCCAAGTAACTGTCACCAGCCCATCTGAGTACCCGAGTACCTGTCACCAGCCCATCTGAGTACCCGTCACCAGCCCATCTGAGTACCCGAGTACCTGTCACCAACCCATCAGAGCACCCAAGTACCTGTCACCAACCCATCTGAGTACCCGAGTACCTGTCACCAGCCCATCTGAGTACCCGAGTACCTGTCACCAGCCCATCAGAGTACCCGAGTATCTGTCACCAGACTATCTGTGTACCCGAGGACCTGCCACAAGCCCATCTGAGTACCAGTCACCAGCCCATCTGAGTACCCGAGTACCTGTCACCAGCCCATTAAAGTACCCGAGCACCTGTCACCAGCCCATCAGAGTACCTGTCACCAGCCCATCAAAGTACCAGAGTACCTATCTGCAGCCCATCAAATTACCCAAGTACCTGTCTGCAGCTCATCAGAGTACCCGAGTACCTATCTGCAGCCCATGTCTCAGAGAATATACATTGGGGTGTTTGCTTTCCAAAATGGGGTAATTTCACTGTCCTGGTGCTCCAGGACCTTCAAAAGTGTTATAGGTAGGAATGAAATTAGATGTGTAATGTATGCTCCTAGAATACTTGAAGGTACTACTTCAATGTGTTTTAATTTTCTTTGCATGTTTTCCGAAGGCTTGTGAAAAAAAAAGAACCGTACAAAAGACTCATAATGCCTCCTAGAATATACATTGGGGTGTTTTGCTTTCCAAAATAGGGTCATTGTGTGGGTAATTCCACTGTCCTGGTGCTCCAGGGCCTTCAAACGTGTAATAGGTCGTTAGGAAATTATGTGTGTAATTTATGCTCCTAGAATGCCTGACTGTGCTCCCTGCATATTGGACCTCTCTATGTGGCCAGGCTGTGTAAGAGTCTCACACATGTGGTATCACCATACTCAGGAGTAGCAGCAGAATGTATTTTTTTTGGGGGGGGGGGGGGGTAATTTTTGCTATGTACATGCTTTGTGTTAGAAATACCTTATAAATTGAACACTTTGTGTAAAAATAAAAGCGTTTTTATTTTCTTTCAACATTTTTCGAAAACTTGTGGAAAAAAATGAACCATTCAAAAGACTCATAATGCCTCATAGAACATACAATGGGGTGTTTGCTTTCCAAAATGGGGTCATTTTGTGGGTAATTCCATTGTCCTTGTGCTCTAGGGCCTTCAAAATTGTAATAGGTCATTAGGAAATTAGATATCTAATTTATGCTCCTAGAATGCCTGACGGTGCTCCCTACATGTTGGACCTCTCTATGTGGCCAGGCTGTGAAAAAGTTGCACACATGTGTTATTGCTATACTCGGGAAGAGTATCAGAATGTATTTTGGGGTGTAATTGGAAGTATGCATATGCTGTGTGTGAGAAACAATTTAGGACAATTTTGTGTAAAAATAAAAAAAAAATAAAAAATTTCTTAATGTTTCCAAGAATTGTGGGAAAAAAATACAACTTCAAAAAACTTGCCATGCCTCTTACTAAATACCTTGGAATGTCTACTTTTCAAAAAGGGGTCATTTGTTTTTTTTTTGTACTTTCCTGACATTTCAGGGCCTCAAGAAATGAGATAGGCCGTCAGTGCACAAGGTGTCATCAATTTTCAATGATTGGCACCATAGCTTGTAAACTCTATAACTTTCACACAGACCAAATAATATACACTTATTTGGGTTATTTTTACCAAAGATGTAGCAGTGTAGGTTTTGGCCCAAATGTATGAACAAAAATGACTTATTTGCAAAATTTTAACATAGAAACTAAAAAAAAGTTTTTTTTTCAAAATTTTCACTCTTTTTTCACTTATGTCACAAAACATAAAAAACCCAGAGGTGATTAAATACCATCAAAAGAAAGCTACGGCATATTTGTGTGAAAAAAATTATACAAATTTTGTTTGGGTACAGTGTTGCACGAGTAATTGCCATTCAAAGTGTGAGAGTGCTGAAAGCGGAAAATTGGTTTGGGCAGCAAGGGGGTATAGGTGTCCAGTATTGAAATGGTTAACAAAAATTTGTAAGCTCCTTGAGGGTAGGGACTGATGTGAATGTACATACAATGTATATGTCAAGCGCTGTGTAAACTGACGGCGCTATATAAGTACCTGAAATAAATAAAGGTGCAGCCTATAATCAGGGTCTATGACTACTCTGCCTGTGTACAATTAGGATACTTTTTTAAATATTGGAGAGTAAGAGGGTTTTTTTTTGTCATCTCTGTCCCATTTGGGAGATTCCCCCCACTTCCTCTACCATAGCTTCACAACAGGAGATCATAGGAAATCCAGCCATAGTGAGGAAAATCCATGGTAGTAGCCAAACCTAGTGTCACTCTGGAAGATTTTCATTCTATTCCTGTTCTGGTAACAAGAAAAATGTTGGATTTTCTTTCACTGTTAATGATAACAGTCAGCAAGACAAAGAGAGAGTGTAACTCTTCCTACAGGCAAGAAAATTATCCCCTAATAAAGGTCTTAAAATCCACCTACCTGCATGGTTTGATTAGCATTTTAAGGATCTATAATAGTTTAAATATCTAGTTATCCTGCCAATGAGTGAAAACATAGTTTAACCCACAGTGCAATCACTATGGTGGTATCACCCTGTTCAATTTTGTAGCTTAATGGGCTACAGTGCTGCTTCACCACACTATTGAATAGCAGGGCATTGTGACCATTGAGAACCCTCCTCCTCACTGGAAACCAGTGCTGAGCCTGCCTGAATATCAGCACAGCTTGTTGCCACGTCTGCCAGAAATGACATGGGGTGTCCTCTTGGATACCTCCTCCCAGCCTGAAGAGAACTACTCTACTTTCTGCACCGGGTAAGTAATAATGTAAACTGCAAACACTATTTGCAGGATTTTAGTCAAAAAATAAAAATTTGCATAAAGATGCACTTCAAATTTAAAATGCTGGAATATACAAAACACAACATCATCAGTATCCACAAATATAATTTTCCAAACACACTAGGAAAATAGAAAACTGCAATACTTAAAGCGGAGTTCTGGCCGAAATATGACTTTTAAGATAAAAATACCCCTAGAATACTCATGGCTCATGCAATGTAACAAAGGAATGCTGTAAACTATGCCAAGTGTTCTATTTGTGCAGCATCATTTTCTTACTTTGTGAATTTTCTGAACAGCGCAGCCAACTCCAGTGTGGGCATCTGAAGCCGCAGTGTCTTTCTTCCTGTATTCCATGCATGTTGGCTACCCAGCATGCACCTGCCAACTCGTGCATGTGCAGTGCGGTGCATTCTTGGTCAGCTTGACATGGCATGGCTCCAGTTACATTCAACATTGCCGTCTATGGGAAATCTTGGTAAGCTTGACATGGCACTGCTGTTACAGGAGCAGTACCATGTCTAGCTGAGCAAGATCTCCCAGGAGCCAATGCAAAGCCAAAAATGACGTATGGCGCTTCAGCCCCTAAAAGGAGGAAGTGAAATTAGATATAGGCATAAATCAGGCAAGTGAACAGAATAAAATAAATTGCAAATTCATTTTAAGGATGCACATTAGTGCTGCATGGTGAGGAGTGAAAAATGTGGGTAGAACTCCGCTTTCACTGGACAGCAGCTGAAAAGTTCATATAGGACATGAGAAACTAAGTTTTCTTTCAAACACAACTTTATTGCTTTTACACAAGTGCTGCAAACTAGCAAGCAGTTTTTGAATGTTTCTATGGTTACAAAAAAAACTGTATGTTTTGTTTTAACAAGAAATACTGTACCATTTATGATGAGATTTTCAAATGCAGGACAGGATGACATTCGGTACACAAATAGTCTTCAATTATTTAAAGACTATGAAAACCATTTGGACTCAACACATTTTAAAAACATCTATAAGCTCCCTTTCATACAATTATGAATTCATTATGTATGGCTTCAGCATGACACAGGTAACCTCCTTAGGCTAGACATGACATGCAACATTTAACAATAATACGATGAGCAATTAAAAATATAGCAGCAGGGTGACTATCTTCCTCAAGTTAACTATATCTTAAACGATACATGTGGAAATATGAGGGCTGCTATTGTCATCATCCTGCAGTGCTAGTTGCTGATTGCCTTGCTATTAAATACCTTTTTTTTTTTTTTAGAAACTGGCCTGGAACTAGCATGCGGATTAGAAAGTTGTAATGTAGTTCGAATTCCTAATCTGCATACTTGTTCCAGGTCAGTGACTCAAAATATTGAAGACACTGGATTAGCATGATAGCAAGGAAACAAGCATTTTCACAAGCAGAGGTCAGCAACAGCCACCATGCCCTCACCTTTAAAGGAAAATTGCCAGAAATACAGGTGTTGGCCAGTAGAGTTGTCATTCTTATTTTTCCTTCAGTGCTTGCCTAGGCATTGGTTACCGGATATATACATTTGCAGCAGAAAAGCATTGGTACTCCTCTTTTTTCAAAAAGAATTGCAATTCAATGTGAAATAAGTTAGAAACTGACAGATAGAGGTAATTCATTATTCTTTATTCTATCGTCCATAAAACTTAATGACTATGACATATTTAAAACAGAACAATAAAACAGAAGTAGACGTAGAATTTAGAAGATGCTATTGGATTTTTGTGATCTTCTAAGAAAAGGGGAGATATTTGGGGAAAAAAATGGGACTTTATTGAGGCCGTGACATGGTAGGGTCATGCGCCTCCATCCCTGATAATTGGTAAATTATATAAATATAAGTGGGTGGGGACTTTAAATGACACACATGGTGGAGAATGAATACATGATGGATCAATAAAAAGGTTTTATTAAGGTTACATGATGTAGTAATATAATAATACACAGATAATCAAAAGGTGGAAAAACCACAACATGATTATATAACAGAGCATTCTCAATGTAATATAATACAAGTCCAGTTCATATATATACATAATAATCAATGCATGTAAACAAGGTTCCCCGATCCATCAATTAAAAGTATGTACAAACAAAATTGTTCTGCAGATGATAGTCTGCGTAATCCATGCCCCAACAATGTCTCCTATGGGGGGGTGCCCCAATAATAGGGTAGAGATTGGTAATGCTGAGATAAAATAATTAGTAGCTCGACGTGTTTCGTGATATTTTCATCACTCATCAGGAGCAAGCATAGAATTCATCTGAAATAGATGAAAGATAGTTGCTATTAGATGTCATGAGGGTCAAACAAGTAGTAAGAACCCCGCCATCCCAGAGGGAGGGCAAACCGCTCCACCTACCGTGTCCAGATCGGACAGATCAAGGACTGGAAGGATAGTAGAGGAAGATAGGGACTGCATGGGTAGAAAGGAGAAATAGGAGCAGGTCAGTGAAGGTCAGGGCGAAGGTGAGGAGTCCTTGATCTGTCCATTCACCTCTCACTTTTCACAATTCACAGCATGTGCATACACCAACACATTTACTGGTTCACTTCTCATAGGCACATCATGCTTGGGGTGCCCGCTTTCCCTGCTGGGCGTACTCCTGGAGGGCGCCGTTGCCTCACCGCCTGCCTCAGCTCCCAGACCTAGCGATCCCTGGGCTTTTCCTGCGCCCCAGCGGTGCCCTGTTGTTGCGTGGACACGGTAGGTGGAGCGGTTTGCCCTCCCTCTGGGATGGCGGGGTTCTTACTACTTGTTTGACCCTCATGACATCTAATAGCAACTATCTTTCATCTATTTCAGATGACATTAGGTACGGGGTTGTTACGGAGGATACCCCCCTACGGGGTTATTATCCCATCTCTAACCATTACGACTCTATTTTATTAATCATCGAGCTGCGCAAAGCACTATAAAAGTAGTGAGTAGTCCTCGTTCGTATCTTAAGTAGACTTTATCTACTTTCTATCAACGATAATCTACAGTACTCCCAGTTTGTTCATCATTCTTGGGGCGGTAGGGTCTCCCTCCCGTTTGGCGAGGTGGATGGCACAGGTGCGTTGTTGTCCCGTGGCGACCCCGCGTCCTTTTCGGGTCCCTAGCGATCC
>BLSH010413237.1:382581-423579 GCA_018402905.1 Glandirana rugosa | reverse complement strand
AAGGGGAGATATTTGGGGAAAAAAATGGGACTTTATTGAGGCCGTGACATGGTAGGGTCATGCGCCTCCATCCCTGATAATTGGTAAATTATATAAATATAAGTGGGTGGGGACTTTAAATGACACACATGGTGGAGAATGAATACATGATGGATCAATAAAAAGGTTTTATTAAGGTTACATGATGTAGTAATATAATAATACACAGATAATCAAAAGGTGGAAAAACCACAACATGATTATATAACAGAGCATTCTCAATGTAATATAATACAAGTCCAGTTCATATATATACATAAAAATCAATGCATGTAAACAAGGTTCCCCGATCCATAAATTAAAAGTATGTACAAACAAAATTGTTCTGCAGATGATAGTCTGCGTAATCCATGCCCCAACAATGTCTCCTATGGGGGGGGTGCCCCAATAATAGGGTAGAGATTGGTAATGCTGAGATAAAATAATTAGTAGCTCGACGCGTTTCGTGATATTTTCATCACTCATCAGGAGCAAGCACAGAATTCATCTGAAATAGATGAAAGATAGTTGCTATTAGATGTCATGAGGGTCAAACAAGTAGTAAGAACCCCGCCATCCCAGAGGGAGGGCAAACCGCTCCACCTACCGTGTCCAGATCGGACAGATCAAGGACTGGAAGGATAGTGGAGGAAGATAGGGACTGCATGGGTAGAAAGGAGAAATAGGAGCAGGTCAGTGAAGGTCAGGGCGAAGGTGAGGAGTCCTTGATCTGTCCATTCACCTCTCACTTTTCACAATTCACAGCATGTGCATACACCAACACATTTACTGGTTCACTTCTCATAGGCACATCATGCTTGGGGTGCCCGCTTTCCCTGCTGGGCGTACTCCTGGAGGGCGCCGTTGCCTCACCGCCTGCCTCAGCTCCCGGACCTAGCGATCCCTGGGCGTTTCCTGCGCCCCAGCGGTGCCCTGTTGTTGCGTGGACACGGTAGGTGGAGCGGTTTGCCATCCCTCTGGGATGGCGGGGTTCTTACTACTTGTTTGACCCTCATGACATCTAATAGCAACTATCTTTCATCTATTTCAGATGAATTCTATGCTTGCTCCTGATGAGTGATGAAAATATCACGAAACGCGTCGAGCTACTAATTATTTTATCTCAGCATTACCAATCTCTACCCTATTATTGGGGCATCCCCCCATAGGAGGCATTGTTGGGGCATGGATTACGCAGACTATCATCTGCGGAACAATTTTGTTTGTACATACTTTTAATTGATGGATCAGGGAACCTTGTTTACATGCATTGTTTTTGATGTATATATATGAACTGGACTTATATTATATTACATTGAGAATGCTCTGTTATATAATCATGTTGTGGTTTTTCCACCTTTTGATTACCTGATTACCTGTATGTCATTATATTACTACATCATGTAACCTTAATAAAACCTTTTTATTGACCCATCATGTATTCATTCTCCACCATGTGTGTCATTTAAAGTCCCCACCCCCTTATATTTATCTTCTTCTAAGAAGACTATTCACTTTAATTAGCATTATTGTGGTCTTCAATCAGTTACCCAGCCTATATGAATGGAGAAAAGTACACATTTAGATATTTTGTATCATTGTGTGCAGCACAGTAAACATGGGCTTGAAAAAAGTTAGTGTGACCATGGTTATATTAACAAGCAGTTATAGGTTCACAGGACCATTAGAAACATCCCTGTGACTGAACAGAAAGATATTGTGAATGGTGACAACTGCAAACTTGAACCTGGCAAACTTCAAATGTCAACAATATCAAGCTGCATATCTGAATGAAAGTGGCCTCCACAATAGAAAACCCTGCTTCTAAAAAACGCATAGAAAAAAAAGACAAACTGTAGTTTGCTAAAACGCATGTTGACAGGCCATGGTTCTTCTAGAATGCTCGTTCAACAGATAAAATATATATAAACCTTTTTGGCAAGTCGTAGCAGCGTTATATTTACAGTAGAAAAACAACACCATCTCTACTGTGAAATACGTGAGAACTTCTGTTATGGTATCGGTTACTTTGAAGTCTCTGGCACCAGCTGGTGCCTTAAATATGTGCATAGCACTATATGACAAATAAGACATTCTGGAGCAAATCATAAGTAATAAGGAATTCAGCAGGATACTGACCCAAAACGTAGATTTAAGCAAACCCAAGAATGGTTGAAGAGCAAACCATGGGTCATTCTGAAGTGGACTGCTATGAGTCCTGATCTGAATTCAACAGGACATTTGTGAAAAATGATAAACTCACAGTTGGGAGAAGGAGCACACCAAGTCTAATACAACTAGAGCTATTTGCTTAAAAACCTCATGTGAAATTGTCAAATAGGAAATGTCAAAAGTCTTATTCCGAGGCATAGAAATAGCTTGTTTGTATATATAATTTCAAAGGGTGGGCTTCCAAATATAAAGCTACGGGTACCAATAATGTCAGTTTATGATAATTTGTTTTAATTTTTAAATATTATGCTAAATCATAAAGTGTCTTCTCTATTCACTATGGAATAATTAATAGAGCGTGATGCACACTTTAGGTACTTTCAACTTATTTCACAGCAAATTGGGATTTGTTGGGGTAAAAAGAGGGGTAACAATACTTTTGTCTGTGACTGTACATGCTTTTCTCATGTCAGTGCTTATACCCTCAAGTCAGTAACAACAGCTTCCATACTTCTGTTCTGACAGGCTTTAGAATAGCATTAGCTAATAACGAGGGGAATTAATACACTCTTCACCATCTAAGGAAGCACTTTCAGTGCCACCCTGAAACTCTAATGAAAGGCTCGTCCATGATCTAGGAAGAGGGAAAGCAGCAAAGGGGCTCATACTGTGTTGTTTCTCTGGTGTCTAAACAAACCGGAGACAAGGGACAAATAAAAATGCGAACCTCATGTCAGTTTACCCTGTGGCCTAAGAAGATATTTCCCTTTAATTCAGTGGTTCTCAACTCCGGTCCTCGGGATCCACTAACAGGCCAGGTTTGCAGGATAACTGAAATGCATCACAGGTGATATCATTTGCTGCTCAGTGATTTCAGTATTCTAGTCTGCATCTCCCCAAGGTAATACTTAAAATCTGGCCTGTTGGTGGGTCCTGAGGAGTTGAGAACCACTGCTTTAACTAATGGGTGTAACTGTCCTTTCTGCTCATTAGAAAAATGTGCAACACATAGAGAACTATTTATAAATGTTTTACAGAGATTTACAAGATTTACACGACTTTCAAACTAAATTTACTTGTTTTTCTAATTGGATTCAACTGAAAAAAATTGTGAATTCTGGGTACAATTTGGGTGAAAAAAGTATAAGTAGATCCACAGAGCTGAGCAATACTTAAAATACTGATTATTGAGAATGTCCCCTAACTACTTAAGTCCCACCCTTATTTAAGGGATTTAGTAAAGCATTTGTCTAAGTTTGGGGATGTGGTGCCAATGGTCGCCCTCTGCACCATGTAGCTGAATTTAGGTACTGTTCTTGTTGCCCATTTTAACCAGTTAGATTCTCTACTATATAGTAATATAAAATAGTAAGTATTAATAGTAAAATACTAATACTAGTATTTACATATACATATTGTATATGTAAATACTAGCACAGAAAAAGGATATTAATGCACCTCATGCTAAGCACCACATTGACATTTGGGCAACTTGATCAGTTTTATTAGCAGTCGCATAATTACACTAGCTCTATTGACATTTGGTGCTGCAGTGGCTGGGATTATGTACACAAGGGGGCTTTCCTGTGACATCCTCCTCGAGTCCCAAACAACGACCAGCATGTTCCACAAACCCTATAGGCTGACAATGCCTGGGCTATGATGCGCCTACCCTGTAGGAAAAGGATGATAATAATGCTGGAATTTAGGGAATGATCTATCAGCATTGTCAGCCATGTTGTCAGGATCAAGCAACAACAAGGAACAATACAACAAGAAAAAATGCACTCACTTTAACATGTACAGGGTAAGACAATATTTCGTTTTTGCTTTAAGGTTTTCACTTTAATTTTCCATATTGGAATAGGGGGATGTAGTAGAGAATTTCAATGAGCAACAAGAATATTATTTTGCCTTCACAAACAAACAAATAATCTCTTTGTTTGGCTCGGGCTGTGCAATTCTGGAGAGCAGTTTATCCAGCCAAGGTATCCTGAAATGCTTCTTTAGGGTAGTGGGGTGGGAGATTGTATTTGAATGACAGGTTTATGATAATACGGCATCAGAGGCAAAGAACACAAGGAATTCCAGGACCCATAACAATCAACTATATTTCAGTTAAATGTGACTAATGATTAGTAGTAATGGATTACAGCATCTTGATTTACTGAGTAAGTTCCCTTTTGTTTGTCCATGGACATGAGCACTACATCAAATGTTTATTTAAATTAATGTTTATGCAGTTATTCTTACAATATGCTGAAAAAAAAATGCTTAAATGAGATCTTGAGGCAAGCAGCTTCAACTACATAAAGGGGATCGGTTTCATCTCCCAAAGTATAGTAATTTATCCAGTCAGCCCTGAGATTTTCCACTCCGTGTTCTCTACTCTAGTTCAATGAAAATGATTTAGAATGAAAATTATTCTGAATCAATATTTTTAAACTGATTGTAAAGTCTCATTTTTTTTCTATTAAAATAACAAACATGTTATACTTACCTGCTCTCTTACAGTGGATTTGCACAGAGCAGCCCGGATTCCCCTCTTCTGGGGTCCCTCTTTGGCCCTCCCTCCTGTTGAGTGCCCACATGGCAAGAAGCTTGCTATGGGGGCACCCGAGCCGAGTCACAACTCCTGTGTCCATTCAGACACAGAGCCCTGGCCTGCACCTGCCTCTCTCTCTCTTGATTGGCTAGCTGAATTTGATTGACGGCAATGGGAGCCAATGGTGCAGTGCTGTGTCTCAGCCAATCAGGAGGGAGAGTCTCAGGCATCCGAGACACTCGTGTATAGGGTTGCACCGATGCCACTTTTTTCCCACCGAGTACCGATACTTTCTTTGGTAGCCGCCGATACCAATTACCGATACCTACCACGTAGGTAGGGGGTGGGTAGAGGGGGTTGTTAGGGACTTGGGTGAGGCTGGAGCGAGGCTGGGGTGAGGGCAGGGTGGGAATAGAGGGGTAAGTGGGGGCAGGGTAGTTGAGGGTGGGAGAGTTGTGATGGGAAAGGCTGTGATCGCTGGGTTGGGGGGGGGGGGGGATTGGGATGGGAGGGCCATTGGGAGATATGGGAGCAGAGGTGACAGCTGGTGGAGGGAGAACAGGCAGAAGTGACAGTTGGCCTGGAGGGGAGAGGAGGAGGCAGGGATTGTGCCAACCAGAGAAGATGCTTCCCCTCTGTAAGGCATTGAAGATCCCATGTCTCCTTTGCTCCCATGATGCAAGAGACTGCTCCCATGGCCCAACAAACTGCTACCATAGCACAACAGACTGCTTCCATGATACAATAGACAGCTTCCATGGCATAAGAGACTGATCCCATGACAACAGACTGCTCCCCCTTTCCCCTTCCTCACAAAAAAAACACAGAGAGCTGCAGAGAGAGGCCAAACTGCAGGGTAGAACCATACCTCTGTTTGGATGCACACACGTGCTGCTGTTCAGCTCCGGTCAGCCTGCCACATTCCTCTTCACCTTTCCGAGGCTGGCCACACCCCCTCTCCACATCCCAGCCACTGACAGACAAGCACCCCCTGACCTCCTTGCATGCTAAGTTTATTGGAGAAGAGGAGGCAGGGGGAGGATCTGAAAAAAGATCTCCTGTTGAGCATCCGGCCAGAGGGGAGAAGGAGACGTCACTTCCAGTATCGGTTTCTGGTATGGGGGCATTTTCGCGAGTACCGATACCCGCGAAAATGCCTAGTATCAGTACCGATATCGGTGCATCCCTACTCATGAACATCGCTGGACAGAGAGGGGGCTTAGGTAAGTATTAGGGGAAGCTGAGGGGGGGCTGCTGCACACAGAAGGCGTTTTATCTTAATACATAGAAGTTTAACTTATATTCATAATATTTGTTTTACAAATAAATATTTCATAGTGACAAAGTATTCCTCAAGTTCAAATGATTTTACTGTGTATATTTGTAAGGAAACTGGCTCCTAGTGTTGGCCCTTGCTCTCCAAATCTGGGGTTCTGTGCAGGGGGTTAAAAAAATGCTGATATCTAGATCGATTCAACTAATGTACACTAACTGTATTTAATAATATATGCAAGCTAAAGAAAAAAAAAACAAACAAATTATTTGGTGCTTTGTTTTAATATCTGCCTGGAGTTCGGCTTTAAAGACAACTGTAAAAAATTGATTTACCTGTATGTTAGCAATTCTTCTACGAAACGCGTCTGACACATCCACACGGAAACTGTTTTACATGATAGCAGAGACGGCTGCATCTATCCTGCTGGTCGGGGGAAGCAGCGGTCGGAGAAAAGAGGGGCAGTGACTTGGCACCATCTGATCTCTGGCACTACACTGAGCCACTGCTTTTTTACAAAAGTTTTTTGTGAGTACCCTAATGTAGGGGGTTTGTTTTTTGTATGGGCAATAAACACTTTGGTTTTAAAGGATAACGCACTATGTGGAGCTGTCTTTTTATCTTTTTCCTTACTAATACAACGGAGTGTCCAAGATGCACCACTGGTGAAACATCAGAGAGATCGCACCTATTGACAGAGATCGTGAGAGTGTGTGGTGGAAGAGACGATTGAGTCGACCAGATCATCACAGCGACGCTAATAGGAGGGATCTAGAGTTTCAGTTCTGAGAGCTATCTGATCAGACACGCGAAGTGGCTGAACACGAGAGTGTGAGGCAATCAACTCTGGTGAGTGAGATTCCTGGTGGGAGATAGCGAAGATCTGACTATGTATGCTGTATGCTGATATGAAGATTTGCTGGGAGCTTTATATGTGGCTCTAGGGATTCCATACACATATATATTAAAAGGAACATTGGAATTGATTATTAGCGCTACATGATATCACAAATGTATGGGACATTTTGTTGATATCATTTGCAATTCTTCTAATGCTGAGGTTGAAGAGGGGTACTGGGTGAGGCAACTCCAGAGCCCATGCACTAGAGTTACATTATCAGTGTCTTCCCAATGGCAGGAGAGAAGACCTTGGAAGACTAGGAGAAGATGCTGGAGGAGGTCAAATTAGTGAATAAGTCTGCCACAATGTGCAAGTATGCCATGTATACTTGTACTTCATGGCAATTGCTCCAGGGATCCTCAGTGAATTGAGTTCCACTTTAAGTACAAATATCCATTTTCTGAAAATATAGCTGATTAGAAAAAAAGATTAAATATAAATATGTATATATGAGATTTATCCAACTAACAGAAGGTTCATTTAGTGGAAGCCATGCAATTCTGATGCATTTGCACACATTTCTTAAAAAAATCCTTATATTAAGGACTAAAACTCGGTAAGTACATACCGCTGCCAGATATGATGAAAATGGTACAGTAAGAGGTTACCATCAGTAAAAATTGCAGGTCAAAGTGAAGTCAAAGTGATTTTTTTTTCTGTATAAGGAGTTTGGCATTGCCTCCTTCTACCTCCCAAGCCTTTATAATGGTTTTTGAGTTTGGCATTGCCTCCTTCCACCTCCCAAGCCTTTATAATGGTTTTTGAAATTACCTATTAAAAAGACAACCTCACAACCTGAAATCGGTATATGAACATTGCATAATGCAGTACATCTACTGTATATCATGAATCCTATAGACGATCCCAGAAAAACCTTTTCTTCAGAAAAGCCTATGCCGCCTCCACCTAACAACTGTACTTTTATTTTCTTCATCAGCTCATTTCCCCAGTTATTACCTTTTGTATCTCTTGACCCTCTCTCTTAGATTGTAAGCTCTAACGGGCCCTCTGATTGCTCCTGTATTAAACTGTATTGTAACTGTACTACCAGCCTTTATGTTGTAAAGCGCTGCGCAAACTGTTGGCGCTATATACATTTTGTATAATAATAATGAACCATTATTGCTTCCCTTGCAGCTAAATCTTTGCTTTTCTTCAGCAAACTTCATTTGTGATGGATGCCTGCTTATCTTCACTGCACACATCAGAGCCAGAGGGCCACATTTCTGACGTAGTGGCGAGTGGAAGAAACCACAGCAAGCAGCAAATAGATGTGGGTAACCCACACACACACAGACATCAAGGAAGCTAAAGCTTCTACTGGCACTTCTAGTTCTGCAAGAGGGCAAACATCAACTGCAAGGAAAGCAATACTGGTAAATATTAACAACTGCTGTGTTTATTTGCTTTTGTTTTAAGCTAGCCACACAGTGTCATTACAGCACCCTTAAAGGAACCAAAGGAAGGCTCAGGAGGTGAAAGGTGAACTCCAGAATGGATAATGTGAGTTTTTCATATAAAAGTTTAGTTCTAAAAGTTATATCTACCTCGTATGAATTTGCCAGGTTTGTGGCACGCTTAAGCCGGCCATACAAATTTCGGTCCATCTGTGGGCAGGCTGATTGTACTCAAGTTGATCCATCAATCAACTTGGGTAACCCCAGCCTGTCGGATTTTTGACTTTTGATTACTGCCAGTGGCTCTAGCCGCTAGCAGTATTCATTGCCATTTGCCAGCTCAGAACTTCTGGCGTATCTCGCCGTGGCGAAGTCCGACAGAAGTGGGGACAGGGTACCTGTTAAAAACTGGTACCCGCTCCCACCGAAATGTGCCAAATGTGGCACCAGAGGGGTCGGGGGAATTAGATAAGTGGAAGTTCCACTTTTGAGTGGAACTTCGCTTTAAGACAGACAATCAACGCAATTGTAAGACCTACAGCATTATGTAGGGTTTGTAAAGACATGACTTGTTTCCAAAAATCAAATTTCGTAGAAATTTTAAGTCAGGAAAAAAATCTTTAGGTAGCAGAGTGTGAACACAAATACATCTGGAGTGGCTCCTTATTCAATAAATATTACACCATAATATAACAGGTGTTACTTGATAAAAGCAAAGTATCATGATTGATTTCAGTCTGTGCTCTAGTTGTCCAGCAATCAGCATTGAAAAACTGCCCCTATTACCAGTGACAGCATGGAATTCATGCGATCTAGGTCTTGTGATTACAAAGCATCACTAGAACATGCTTCCTCTGTCCCTGATTCTGTCAAAGATGTAGATAGCATGAGGGGGGCTGAGTGACACACCATGGGTTTTTTTTTTTTACTAAAAGCAAATAGACTGTGTACTTTGAAAGTGCATTTGCTCCAGAGTGAAGAAAATGTGGTAAAGTTCTGCTGACTTCCATCATTTGTGTGCAAGCGAAAATATCTTCCTTGCATGTGATTGGGTATTCTTTGGAAAGTGAAGTGTTACCTTATTTACTAAGCCTGGGACAACTGCACTTGCAAAGTGCACAGTCTATTTGACTTTAGTAAATCAACCTCTGTGAGGTGCATGGTGTCTCTGGTAATAGCCAGTAGTTTGATGATGCAGATTGCTGGACAACCATAAAGTGGTCAAAAGTCAGATATGGTGCTATGCATTTAAGGTACATCTGGTATATGGTTTAATGTTCAATGAATAATTCTAGGCAGTGGCGGCCCGAGTATTAGGGGCGCACATGCGCCGACCCCCCATCCATTCTTCCGGCCCCCTGATCTACATATCAGGGCACCAGACTATGTATTTCAATAAGGGGGGGAGGGGATTTTTGAAGCATGTGATTAGAGCTAGAGGCTCTAATAGGCTTCAAAAAAGGGTGGGCTCCCACCCAGTTGTGTGGCAATGGCAAATGAATAGTCGCTGTCGCCACACTGATCCTCCTCCCCAGTCAATCAGGAAGTGGGTCTGAAACCCGCCACCCAACTGGCTGAAAGGACAGGCGATCCTATTGGATGCCTAGGAGAAGAAGGGAGGAGGACCGCAGAAGGCACAGGAGCCCGCAACCCACCGCTGCCGCCCACAATCTACCGAAGGCTGCAACCCCCCACTGCCTGCCAGAGCCCACTAGCCGCTGGACCATGCAACCTGCCGAAGCCCACAACCCACCTGCCGGGGGGCCATGGGGTGGGGGGGTGCTGAGATGCCGCCGACCAATGGGGGGGAGGGGTTACACTTGTGTGGCAATAGCGAATGAATAGTCACTGACGCCACACTGATCCTTCTCTCAACCAATCAGGAAGCGGGTTTGAAACCCGTCACCCAATTGGCTGAAAGGATAGGCGATTCTATCCACCCATAGAAGCCTGCTGCCGTTGAAGTCTGCAACCCACCGCTACCGCCCACAACCCGCCGAATCCTGCAACCCTCCACTGCCCGCCAAAGCCTGCCGCTGCCCACAAAAATATGAACAACTTGATATATCATGTTAGAAAATAGATTACCTTTTGTATATTTCCCCTGGTTTCCTTATAGATTTGGAATTTATTAATAAATAAAGCCTCAAACAGTGCTGAACAATAAAGAAGTACAAAACCTGTAAAACTTATTACATACACTAGCAAAACATTTAGAAACAGTAGTATAATAAAAAGTGACAAACAACTCCACATTAACCCCATAAAATTGACAATGAACAGCAAAAACAGCATGTCCTGCAGGTGTTTGAATCTCAATTACAATTAGGGGTTTACCTATAAACCACCCACTGATCACTGATGCAAAGGGAGAGATAGAGAGAGCATAACAGCAGACAGGAATATCTTGTATTCAGCACAGTGGTACATGGTCCAAACAGTTTTGATAAATAAATTAGAGCTGCTTGATCTACATAGATATATACAATATAGAATTTTTCTTACATGTTTAATAGATTATTTGAAAAATATCTTCCTTTTACACATCCAATGCAGTAATTCTTTTGCACTCAAGTTGCCTCCCCACTTCCTAATTTTAGGGCTTCCAGTTTGATAAAACATTTATGTGTTTTTCACTTTTTTTTTTTTTGCATTTGTCACCATTAATCATTTTTGTTAATACATTTAAATACCAGCATAGAAAGGGGAAATTAACAAAAAACAAAAAAAATGAAAGGATTTAAAATGCTGGATAAAATATACATTTGTATATAAAATTATATTTCACCAAATCAAAACTAGAAGCCCTGTTTTACGGTCAAATTCACACCAAGGCATTAATCAGGAGCACATGAAAATGGCATTACAGAAGGAAAAAAGCATTCATTTCTGTGACACATATACACAGTATAGGGTTAGCTAGAAGAAAGAAGGCTTTGGAAAAATGCATTTCAGTGCTCTAAATACAGTTGTAGAACCACAAGGCACCTTTATCTGTGGTTCTGGGGTACGCCAGTGTGAATAGGACCAGTCAAGTATGAGAACATGACATATTGTAGTAGATAGCTGTTCTCTGTGATATAGTTTACATTTCTAAGGAGTAAAAACAAAACTCTGCTATGTATTACTGGTAACGTGGTCTGAAGTGAATATAATGTACAGATACTATTCAGCTCCATGACCACATTCCAACAGCTTTATAGCAACTCTTCAAATAAAACGAAGCAGTTACTGGCGACTCGTTTTTGAAAGCACTGGGGCTGCGATTTTTATTTCATTGTCAGAGGGTATACCAAAACTTCTCTTGCAGCATGCTCGTTCAAGGTCAGCGACTCACCAACTAGCAACAGCAAGGATAAGGTTGACAGCCTGGCAACTGCACATTCAAAAACAAGTCAGCAATGGCAGTTGCTACATTTCTATCCTAACAGCTGTCATTTGAAGTTCTTCCAAAAGCTTCTGTTATAACTATACAGATTTTCCATTGATCTTTATAAAAAGTGACAGTTAAAGGTTTTGCATTCTGCGAACATTGTGAATAAGAAAATCGGCTAAACGTATTTATTTTTGCAGGATTCCCCATTTTTGTTTTCCACAGTAATTATTATTATTTACAGTAACAATCAAAACTAAAAAAAAATAATTCATCAGTCTTCCATCCCCATTTTTTTCCACAAGCAACCAAACAAAGAAGTGGAAAATATAGATTTAGTTAGAAAAGATAACCAATAGTTTACAAAAGCTGTGGAAAAACTAGAGTCAAGAGCAGAACAAACCAAATTCCATTATCTGCATATATTGCAGCGTTCCCAAAAACTGTGCATCCAATGTGTATATATACATACTCATTTATTTTATATAGATTCATTACACACACAAAGTGATATATTTCAAGCATTTCTTTCTTTTAAATTTGAGGATTATGGCTTACAGCTCATGAAAACCCAATGTTCGGTATCTGGCTTACTAAAAAGTATGTCCATGTACAATATAGTATGCACTCAATACTTGGTCGGGGCTCCTTTTGCATGAATTACTGCATCAATGCGGAGTGGCATGGAGGCGATCAGCCTGTGGCACTGCTGAGATGTTATAGAAGCCAAGGTTGCTTTAATAGCGGCCTTCAGCTCGTCTGCATTGTTGTGTCTGGCGTCTCTCATCTTCCTCTTGACAATACCCCACAGATTCTCTATGGGGTTTAGGTCAGGCGAGTTTGCTGGCTAATCAAGCACATGATACCATGATCATTAAACCAGGTATTGGTACTTTTGGCAGTGTGGGCAGGTATCAAGTCCTGTTGGAAAATGAAATCAGCATCTCCATAAAGCTGGTCAGCAGAGGGAAGCATTAAGTGCTCTAGAATTTCCTGGTAGAGGGCTTCGCTGACCTTGGACTTGATAAAAACACAGTGGACCAACACCAGCAGATGATATTGCTCCATAAATCATCACTTAACTGCCCACACAGCCAAAAGTACCAATACTTGGTTTAATGATCATGCTATCGTGCTTAATTGGCCAGCAAACTCACCTGACCTAAACCCCATAGAGAATCTGTGGAGTATTGTCAAGAGGAAGATGAGAGGCGCCAGACCCAACAATGCAGACGAGCTGAAGGCCGCTATCTAAGCAACCTGGGCTTCCATAACACCTCAGCAGTGCCACGGGCTGATCGTCTCCATGCCACACCACATTGATGCAGTAATTCATGCAAAAGGAGCCCCGACTAAGTATCAAGTGCATACTATACTGTACATGGACATACTTTTAAGTAAGCCAACATTTCTGTATTGAAAATCCTGTTTTTTTTATTGGTCTTATGTAATATTATAGTTTTCTGAGATACTGAATGTTGGGTCTTCAATAGCTGTAAGCCATAATCATCATAATTAAAATAAAGAAATATATCACTCTGTGTGTAACCCATCTATATAAAATATAAGAGTTGCACTTTTTGAATTGAATTACTGAAATAAATGAACTTTTTGATGATATTCTAATTTTATGAAATGTACGTGTGTGTGTGTACGTGTGTGTGTATGTATATATATATATAGACAATTTTTCTTCATTCCCAACCAAAAAAATGTATTCGCATTCTTGCATTCAACATATGATTCTTGTTTGCATCCACTGCTTATATTTCCAATTGCTGATTTCTTACAAATCTACACAACAAAATGAAAATATCTGCTATAAAATTCTATTACTTTTTGGCACCTACATTAAACTTTTGTCCTGTGAGCGAACCACATTCAAGCAAAATATCCTTACTGCATTGTGTATCTTCAAGTATCCTACAGGACTAAAATACACCCTGTAAAGTCTAATGGTTATACAACAAAAATAAAGCCTTAGCTGCTCTTTTCTGCTTAATATATAGTTTCAGTGCCCAAACAAGTGACACCCATGGTAGTATATTCTATATACAGTCTTCTAGCCAGAATAAAAGGAATATACCCAAGGTTATAAATACCTGCTTTCACAATTATTTTAACAGCTTTGCGGCACAATCTGTACTGTTAAGAACCAGTGCAAATGAATAAAACCCTTTCTTTCCAGGACAGCACATAATGCTTTGCAAAAGAAACAGATAGTCTTGCTGGTCTGCTTCTCCTAGCAACCAGAAATTAAATCTGGACTATGACATGAGAGGTCAGCGGGTAAGGTTAGCATAATGTCAGTAATCTGTTTAACGGTATATTTGTATTAGTACATAGTACAAAATGTCAGCAGCAGGGACATACAATTACCAAACATTAGCTGGAGAGACGCCAGCTTAGAAAATATCAAGTGGATCTTTAGTTGCAGGACTGGATTTTCTTTTTTTAAACTAATTTACAGTCTATTTAGTGCAGAGTATGATGACAACAGAAAGAATAGGACTAGATCCAATTGAAAAGAACCTAAGCTCTTGTTTTTCTGCAAACTAACTTGTACACGCAATGGAGCAGGATGTAAACACAAAAAAAAATCATGAGGGTTATTGGTAAATTAACCAGCGTCACCTGTAGAGAAAAGAGTTGCAAAAACTGTGGTGACTAACCCCCCCCCCCATGGCAGTATAAAGAGGTCCAGATGGCATCCAACAATTTAAGAAATTCCCCCCTACATGGTTGTGGTACACCACGTTCATGGTAGGATTGGAACTACATAAGTACTGTACTTGCTGTATTTGGTAAGTTACAATACCATTACTGCAAAATGAAAAACCGTATCTGCAAGAAACCATCATCATTCAGGCATTTGAAAACTGTGCACCTACATCCATTGATGTCTTCAAACATATTACTCCTAAATCTTAGTTCTTTAGTGCTGGTGGGCCAAAAACATTACAAGCATTAAGAATTTAAAAATGTTAGTGCATTAAAAACACCAACAAATTAAAAGAAGTCTGTGGTTGAAAGACCCTCTTTTTTTTGTTTTGTTTTTTTTGCTCCAATAATGTTTCATTGAAAGAAAGATCCTCTTAATTCGTTACAAGGGTATCCATGGAACCAGGATCCAGCTGCGCAGATTGTCCTGGCTTTCACATCACTAGCATATTCATGTCAATTTCTATCCAAGACATCTGACAAGTGAGACTTGAGATAAAGTTCATTCTGGGACTGAGAATATTCTATGATAGGATCTTAATAATTGCTGGTATGGACTTTGTAATGCAAAAATAAAACCTATTTCCCAGACAACATCTTAAAACATTCCCTTCAGAGAGTGTGGACTGGCAAACTTCCGCATGGGAATTTCTTTTTAACAAGGTAATTTGTTACAACTACTCTGTTATTCTTAAATATGTAACAATATCCAAAACAGCAGGATGGATTCATAATTGTGGAAGGCTCATTGTGCAGTGGTTGCCCGTATTAACTGACTACCAGTATTCTATTATCTGTAGAATACCAAACTCATTACTGATATTTGAGTCCAGTTATTTCCAAGAATGAGCATCTTCATTATTTGTAAAGAATGGTAAATAAAAAAATGAAAATGAATAAATAATCCTCCATCTAAAATTGTACATGTTCAGTAGTTTTTGATGCAGATGGAGAATTGCGTTTAAGAAGTTGGTATAATGGAACACAATCCATGAATACTACAGTGTAAATACCCTGGCAGTTCTCTTGGGCAAAAAACAGTGTTTATGCTGGCAGGGAGTTTGTAAGTGGTTTGTCAATCCATCCACAAATGCTCAGACTTTCATTATTTCAAATATGGCCTACAATGACGTTTCTTGTCCATGTAAAGATAATTCTGTTAGCATTTGTTCATCCAGTACCGACCGCTGATGCATCAGGTTTTCAAAGACCATGCTGCCTGTCACAGCAGGTTGTGGATACGGCAAGGAAGGGTAGCCTGGTGCTTCTATGCCAACAATCACTTCTTCTTCCATGCAGGGTTGTGACGTAGGTGCCAGATCACACAGAGACTGCTGTGCTAGGTAGGTAGAGTCATGACTCAATGGTTCTTCCACTGGAGGCGAGTCTTGCCATGCTTCCTGACTGCTAGAAGTCTCCTCACCTTGTATCTGATTTGGTTGAAGGTTGTCATCAAGATTCAACTTTCTTCTCTGCTCCTCAGTTAGTGAAGTCTTATCATTGAAATTGAAACGTGATGAGAGATCTAGAGTAGTTGGAGATGAAGGACCGGCACTTGACACAGTGCTGGAAGGTCCACTGCTGTCTACAAATGGCAAGACAAAAGCTTTGTTAATATTTAAATGAAAAAAATAACCTTTTATAGACAGGCAGCTATTTTGGTCAAGCGGCTTTGGTCATTTTGTTTTACAAAAGTTGTTTGGTTACAAAATAACACACATTACAACTTACAGAAGTTGAGCCTGAAATATGTTGCGCACAACCTTAATCCCTTCCTTATCGGGCCATTTCTGGCACCCTTCTCCTACATCATCATTTTTTTTGCTAGAAAACTACTCAGACCCCCAAACATTATATATGTTTTTTTTTAGCAGAGACTCTAGGGAATAAAATGGCAACTATTGCAACTTTTTATATCACACAATATTTGCACAGGAATTTTTCAAACACTTTTTTTTTGGAAAAGAAATAGTTTAGTGAATTAAAAAAATACAAAACAGTAAAGTAAGTCCACTTTTTTTGTATATTCTAAAAGAGAATGTTACGCAGAGTAAATTGATACCCAACATGTCACGCTTTAAAATTGCGAACACTTGTGGAATTGCGCCAAACATTGGTACTTAAAAATCTCCATAGGCAGCGCTTTAAAAATTTTTACAGGTTACATATTTAGAGTTACAGAGGAGGTCTACTGCTAGAATTGTTGCTAGAATTGTTGCTCTCGCGCTAACAAATGTGGCGATACCTCACATGTGTGGTTTGAACACCGGTTACATATGTGGGCGGGTCTTGCGTATGCGTTCGCTTCTGTGCGCGAGCACTTCAATTTTTTTTTTATTATTATTTATTTTACTTTTATTTTTACACTGTCTCTTTAAAATGTTTTTATCACTTTTATTCCTATTACAAGAAATGTAAAGAGATTTGGGGTCTATAAGACCTCACATCTCTCCTCCAGGCTGGAAAGACCGAAATCAGAAAAAAAAATTATGATCCCGGCCTTTCCAGCCGCGATCACGGCTTTGTTTACTAAAGCCGGCCTGGACCTGACGTCATAACATTGCACCCGGGCCTCCGAGGATCATAGAGATGACTGGTGACCATCTGGTAACCAGTCACCTCTCTGATCATCTTCCGGTGGCGACGGATTCCGTTCCCGGGTTGCCGATTGTACGGGCCGCCCGGGAGAAGCACCGAATGGCGGCAGGAGGGGGGATATCCCCTCCCGTTGCCTATAAGGACGATCAAGCGGCTGAACTGCCGCTATGATCATTCTCATGGCGCAGGGAATCGCCGGCCAAAAAAACGATATCTGAATGGTGCATGTAGCTGCTGGCACCATTCAGATATCACCACTCAAAGCCCAGGACGTCCATGGACATCCTCCCGGAGGGAAGTGGTTAAAGTGAAAAAACTTGATTTGAACTAGTAATGTGCTCCCACCCTTTTTACAGTTTAGCTGCATCAGCATTTCTCTAACAATGACAGTAGCTAGCAACTGGAGACAATTTTTTACTATTATTTTAAGAAACATAGCTTTACCAGATGACCAGTGTCATACTCGATCACCAGCTGGGAGACAACATCTTTAACCACTTCACCTCCGGAAGAATTTCCCAGTTTAGGACCAGAGCACTTTTTGCGATTTGGCACTGTGTCACTTTAACTGACAATTGCGCGGTCGTGCGACGTTGTATCCAAACAAAATTTGCGTCCTTTTTCTTCCCACAAATAGAGCTTTCTTTTGGTGGTATTTGATCACCTCTGCGTCATTTCTGATCGCTGATATAAACAAAAGAAGAGCGACCATTTTGCAAAAAAACCCAAATTTCTTACTTTTTGCTAAAATTCAAATCCAAAAAAAAAACCAATATATATAAAAAGACATTTTTTTCACCGGTTTTGGCCGATTTATATTCTTCCTCATATTTGTGATAAAAAAAATCGTAATCTGTGCTTATTGATTGGTTTGCGCAAAAATGGCCGCGTTCATGGATGGTGAGAATTCATTTTTGGGGTTTTTATTTTTTACTAGTCATGGCGGCGATCTGTAATTTTTAGCAGTACTGCGATATTGCAGCGGACATGTTGGACATTTTTGACACTTTTTTGGGACCAATGACATTTATACAGCGATCAGAAATTTAAATGTCCACTGATTATTGTATAAATGTCATTGGCAGTGAAGGGGTTAACCTGCAGGGGGAGATCTAGGGGTTAAATGTGTTCCCTGTGTGTGTTCTTACTGTGGGGGGTTGGGCTACCATGGGCATGAGAGATCTAACTGATCCCAGTGACAGGGATCAGTAGATCTCTCATGCCCGCACTGTCAGAATGGGGAACCGCTGTGTTTACATCGGCGGTTCCCCGTTCTTTGCCTGTGGCCGCTCATTGCGGCTCGCCGGCGGACAGACTCCTCAGGAGTGCAGCGGGTGCGCACCCCCTAGCGGCCATTCGCAGATTGCCGCCTTTTTACGGCGATTCGCGGCCAACGTCCACACTGCCGCCGTAAATATGCGGTAGGCAGTGTGGAACTGGTTAAGTCATAGATTCTGTGCATGAGCACTTTTGCCATGCAAGCTCTTAAATTCAGGCAAACTTTCCTTTAGAGAGGACCTGAAGTTTAAAACAATAAACCTAAATATGTGAAGCAGGAGGACAGCTCTATGAAGTTGGGATTATTAACCCTTTTCCAAAAATACTTTGAAGGATAAGTTCACCTTTGGGAACATGTTACAGATTTCACCAGTTTTTAAGGTGGAACATGTAACATGTTCCCACTGCTGCAGCTTTTCCCCGGCCCACCACCCGTAGTGATAGTGAGCTAGGGATCTTCTCCCTCCACCCGCTGTCGCAATAAAAAAAAAAAAAACAAAAAAAAAAAAAAACGCAGTGCAGAGCTATGCCCACCCGACCGCGTCATTCATTCACAGGGTTCTGTGAATAGGAGAACTGTAAGTACAGACAACCTTTTCTGCTGTAGGCTTGAAGTTCTCAATCAACTACCAGGATGTTGATGTGCGCTTTAGGCAGTTCATAGTTTCTTCCTGTCATTGTGTAACTGCCTTCCCATATGAGGTACGAGCAGACAGCTTGAACTGACAGTCTGCATTGCATCCATGATCTGCTGATTGTGGGTGCAATGCTCTGCAGTCTCGTAGTAAAATAATAATAAATGCTAACTTTTTTATCTGCAAAAAGATGTGGATTTATTATTTTACAAAGGTGAATTTATCCTTTATTAACATAACAGTTGTCGTGTTTACTATTCCCTCTACCTTATTTTATCATTTTTTTTCCCAAGATTGCAGGTGTATTTTAATCATCATAATTTAGCACAGCAAAATAGTTCAGAAGAATTACATTCTTACATTTTGCTAACAACTTGGCATATTCTAAATACCTAAAGTAGAACTCCAGTCAAAAACAATACTCTTAAAAATGCTCCCTCCCCCTCCAAACACCTATCCTGACTAAACTGTGTAAGAAAGATCTATATACTTACCTATTTTCAAGCCATTTTAGTTCAGTCATGTGATCCTGCTCTCCTGTCTCAGCTAGCGTGGCTGCAAAAGAGAGGAGGGAGCACTGACAATGGATGGGCCACAGTAAGCCTATGGGTGACGTCCCCACTCTCAGGCATTGCTGTCCATAGTCAATCACTCTCTCCCCTCCCCTGTAGCCACTGGTGGCTGATATAGGGTAGATCATGTGATCAGACTGGAGTGGCCTGCAATAGGTCAGAATAGGAGTTGGGGGGAGGGAGAGAGCAGCAATTCTTAAGAGTAGTTAGGTTTTGCCTGAAATGCCACTTTAAATGTATTTCTAGGAAAAACTTTTTTTCTTTTTTAGTTTCAAATGGCATAGGGAAGGGTTTGATCCCCTAAAGTTTTTATTGTCTGTGTACCCACTAGAGAGATTCACCACTCTGTCGTGATGAGTTGTTTCCAGAGCAAAAGCTAAAAAGAACATCTTCCAATTACGACACTTGTTCAGGGAATATCTGTCTAAGAAGGGAATTTCCCTTACTTTTGGGTAGATTTCCTCTAAATTCCCGTTGCATCTCAGGACACAGGAAGTGAAGGGACATTTCCCCAATGGTACACAGACAGCAAACAATTTAAACCTTCCATATTCAAAACAAAGATCCTATTCCTATAATACAATCTTCTACAAAAGTCACACATAATTGATGATGTTACCATTATACTTTATTAGTGCATTTACCTGTTACAGGATTAAAAAGACTGGGATGAAACCATGCAGGGTAATGTTACGTGGAAGATGGTAAAAATACATAATTGACATAATCTATTCTTAAAACAAATGGAACTGTTAGTGAGGGATGGCCATGACGGCATTTGTTAAAATGTACAAGTATGCACAGCATGCTTGCACATTATGGTACACCTACCTCTGGGTTTGCCTTCCTCCAGAAAGGCATTATCTTATGTTCTTCTTCCGAGTCCAGTGTCTTTTTCTTTGTTCAGCCACTAATGATGTAACTGTGCATGTGCACTGGAGTTACAGTGAGGGAAAAAAAGTATTTTATCATCTGCTGATTTTGTATGTTTGCCCACTGACAAAGAAATAGTCAGTCTACAATTTTAATGGTCGGTTTATTTTAACAGCGAGAGACAGAATAACAACAAAAATATCCAGTAAAAACGCATTTCAAAAAAGTTATAAATGGATTTGCATGAGTAAAATAACTATTTAATCCCCTATCAATCAGCAAGCTTTCTGGCTCCCAGGTGTCTTCTATACAGGTAACAAGCCGAGATTAGGAGCACTCTCTTAAAGTGAGTGCTCCTAATCTCAGCTTTTTACCTGTATAAAAGACACCTGTCCACAGAAGCAATTAATCAGATTCCAATCTTTCCACCATGGCCAAGACCAAAGAGATGTCCAACGATGTCAGGGACACGATTGTAGATGCACACAAGGCTGGAATGGGCTACAAGACCATCGCCAAGCAGCTTGGTGAGAGGGTGACAACAGTTGGTGCAATTATTCACAAATGGAAGAAATACAAAATGACTGTCAATCTCCCTCGGTCTGGGGCTCCATGCAAAGTCTCACCTCGTGGAGCTTCAATGATCATGAGAACGGTAAGGAATCAGTCCAGAACTACACAGGAGAATCTTTCAATGATCTCAATGCAGCTGGGACCATAGTCACCAAGAAAACAATTGGTAACACACTACCCCACGAAGGACTGAAATCCTGCAGCACCTGCAAGGTCCCCCCTGCTCAAGAAAGCACATGTACAGGCCCGTCTGAAGTTTGCTAATGAACATCTGAATGATTCAGAGGAGAACTGGGTGAAAGTGTTGTGGTCAGATGAGACCAAAATCAAGCTCTTTGGCATCAACTCAACTCGCCTATGACCCCAAGAACACCATCCCGACCATCAAACATGGAGGGGGAAACATTATGCTTTGAGTGTTTATCTGCTAAGGGGACAGGACAATTTCACCACATCAAAGGGACAATGGACGGGGCCATGTACCATCAAATCTTGGGTGAGAACCTCCTTCCCTCAGCCAAGGCATTGAAAATGGGTTGTGGATGGTTATTCCAGCATGACAATGACCCAAAATGCACGGCCAAGGCAACAAAGGAGTGGTTCAAAAAGAAGCACAGGCCTAGCCAGTCTCCAGACCTTAATCCCATAGAAAATATGTGGAGGGAGCTGAAGGTTCGAGTTACCAAAGGTCAGCCTCGAAACCTTAATGACTGGGAGAGGATCTGCAAAGAGGAGTGGGACAAAATCCCCACTGAGATGTGTGCAAACCTGGTGGCACACTACAAGAAACGTCTGACCTCTGTGATTGCTAACAAGAGTTTTGCCACCAAGTACTAAGTCATGTTTTGCGAAGGGTTCAAATACTTATTTCATTCATTAAAATGCAAATCAATTTAGAACTTTTTTAAAATCCGTTTTTCTGGATTTTTTTGTTGTTATTCTGTCTCTCACTGTTAAAATAAACCTAGCATTAAAATTATAGACTGATCATTTCTTTGTCAGTGGGCAAACGTACAAAATCAGCAGGGGATCAAATGCTTTTTTTCTCCCGCACTGTACATTATGCCAGCAACTGGCTCTATTCTCTGTACACTGCGAGCCTCAACTGTACACAGTACCGTGCATGTACTGCAGTGTATGAACAAAAAAATTTGCAAGCAGACAATTTTTTTTTTTTGCAGAAGAGATATAACAAATCTTTTATATCAATTCTTTTATCACAGTTCAGCATTAAATGGGGATTACAACATTCATACAGAGAGCAAGGGGTTTCTACTATAAATAGAATGATGGAAGTGGTGACTGCAAACTGAACGGGAAGGGGTAGTGCTGAATGCTGAGGTGGTTGGCATAAAATGAAAAGAATGAGAGAAAAACCATACTAGGGAAAATATTAGGATACGGTAACAAAATCTTTTTTTTTTTTTTTTTTACAAATAATTAGCATAATTAAAAACTTTTCAATTTGTCATGTCATTCTGTTAAAGTAAAGCATAAAGCAGACATACAAATATTTACAACAAGCATATACAGTATCTCACAAAAGTGAGTACACCCCTCACATTTTTGTAAATATTTTATTATAGCTTTTCATGTGACAACACTGAAGACAAGACACTTTGTTACAATGTAAAGTAGTGAGTGTACAGCTTGTATAACAGTGTAAATTTAGCGTCCGCTCAAAATAACTCAACACACAGCCATTAATGTCTAAACCGATGGCAACAAAAGTGAGTACACCCCTAAGTGAAAATGTCCACATTGGGCCCAATTAGCCATTTTCCCTCCCCGGTGTCATGTGACACGTTAGTGTTACAAGGTCTCAGGCGTGAATGGGGAGCAGGTGTGTTAAATTTGGTGGTATCGCTCTCACTCGCTCATACTGGTCACTGGAAGTTCAACATGGCACCTCATGGCAAAGAACTCTCTGAGGGTCTGAAAAAAATAATTGTTGGTCTACATAAAGATGGCCTAGGTTATAAGAAGATTGCCAAGACCCTGAAACTGAGCTGCAGCATGGTGGCCAAGACCATACAGCAGTTTAACAGGACAGGTTCCACTCAGAACAGGCCTGAACATGGTCGACCAAAGAAGCTGAGTGCACGTGCTCAGCGTCAAATCCAGAGGTTGTCTTTGGGAAATAGACGTATGAGTGCTGCCAGCATTGCTGCAGAGATTGAAGGGGTGGGGGGTCAGCCTTTCAGTGCTCTGACCATATGCCACACACTGTATCAAATAGGTCTGCATGGCTGTCGTCTGAGAAGGAAGCCTCTTCTTAAGAGGATGCACAAGAAAACCTGCAAACCGTTTGCTGAAGACAAGCAGACTAAGGACATGGATTACTGGAACCATGTCCTGTAGTCTGATGAGACCAAGATAAACGTATTTGGTTCAGATGGTGTCAAGCATGTGTGGCGGCAACCAGGTGAGGAGTACAAAGACAAGTGTGACTTGCCTACAGTCAAGCATGGTGGTTGCAGTGTCATGGTCTGGGGCTGCATGAGTGCTGCCAGCACTAGGGAGCTACAGTTCATTGAGGGAACCATGAATGCCAACATGTACTGTGACATACTGAAGCAGAGCATGATCCCCTCCCTTCGGAGATTGGGCCGCAGGGAAGTATTCCAACATGATAACGACCCCAAACACACCTCCAAGATGAACACTGCCTTGCTAAAGAAGCTGAGGATAAAGGTGGCCAAGCATGTCTCCAGACCTAAACCCTATTGAGCATCTGTGGGGCATCCGCAAATGGAAGGTGGAGGAGCGCAAGGTTTCTAACATCCACCAGTTCTGTGATGTCGTCGTTTAGGAGTGGCAACCTGTGAAGCTCTGGTGAACTCCATGCTCAAAAGGGTTAAGGCAGTGCTGGAAAATAATGGTGGCCACACAAAATATTGACAGTTTGGGCCCAATTTGGACATTCTCACTTAGGGGTGTACTCACTGTGACAAGACTCACTTATGGGGCCGTGGAACACAGAATCCCTTGGAGAGGTTGGGAAGCCCTTGTCTCAGCTCACCAGGCCCCTCTTATGTCTAAGTCATCCTGTGTATTTTAGGGGCACAGGGTGACCAAGAAATTGGACAGCTATTTAATGGACTCTGAGAAGGTAAGTTGGATTACTGCAGATGGGACAGTAATATTTATCAACAATATCCCTCAAGAAATCTATGATACCTTAATTCCACTGTATCAGAATGATGGAACATTCTATGGGCCTTGTAGACTTTTGCCATGCCCTGAGTAATCAAAGCATTGCTTAAATGTGGATTCCATGGACTTCAATAGAGGAGAAGGTCTGTCTGCTAATTAGGTCTTCTTGTATTGTTTGAATGTTTGCTGTGTTTATGCTTATGATAATGTGTCCTGTGTGCAGTTTTAGTGTTAGGATAAGACGATCAGGAGGGGAGGGGGTAAAGTACCCCCATAGTGTGTGTATATGCCGTGTTCTTGCCCAATAAATCAGTCCATGTTACTATAAGCTAGTGTCGTATAGTTTGTGCGGGCGGCTAGAACATCTGATCATTGATGTTCAGACTGAAGAAAGCGGTATTCTGACGGAAGTACTCAAGCGGAGTGGGCCAGTTCTGTCACAATTGGTGACAAGCGGTGGGATGCTTCCTGCAGTCCGGGACATCCAAACCTCCACTGGGATCCAAGGTCCGGATAGCAGAAGAGGAGAGATACAGATACCAGCAGCCATGGAAAAGGAATTCGGAAGGTTGCGAGAGATGCAGATACAGCACAGAGGACCAGTATCAGAGCAGGTCCTGAGTGGGTCGGTTCCGTCACACTCACTTTTGTTGCCAGTGGTTTAGACATTAATGGCTGTGTGTTGAGTTATTTTGAGGGGACAGCACATTTACACTGTTGTACAAGCTGTACACTCACTACTTTCCATTGTAGCAAAGTGTAATTTCTTCAGTGTTATCACATGATATATTAAAATATTTACAAAAATGTAAGGGGTGTACTCACTTTTGTGAGATACTGTATTTATTGGTGATGATGTATAAAAATAGTGGAGATTCTGACCAATTTTGATAGACGTGTGGATAAAAATAGCAAACAGAGTAAGAAAAAAGCTGAATAGAGTGTAAACAAAGCTAAATCTTAGACCAGCGTTTCACAATAAGGCTGTGATGAAGATCGGAAGGTAGGACTCTCATCTGAAAAGGTGGTGGTAGGGGGGAAAGTGGGGGGAGGGGGGAGAAGGTGGGGGGAGGGGGGAGAAGGTGGGGGTGGGGGGGAGAAGGTGGGGGTGGGGGGGAGAAGGTGGGGGTGGGGGGGGGAGAAGGTGGGGGTGGGGGGGGGGGGAAGGTGGGGCTGAGGACTCTGAAGTGAAAGGGAGGAGGGGGTGGGGAACTGTGATGTCAAAAGGGGGTGAAGGAACTGAGCACTCTGATATCAAAAGACGGGTGGGGGGGAACTGTAGTGATAAAGGGGAGGGGAGACTGAGGACTCTGATATAAAGGGTACTGAGGTGCCTCGTGATTTTGCATACTTTCAAAGGGTGTCATGACTGAGAAAAAGTTTGAGAACCACTGGCTTAGACCACGTGCATGTAGACATAATGGAGATACAAAGCACTTACACCAGGGTGGCCTCTCTGAACGCTGGCGCAGGGGAAGTGAAGAAGAAGAGAGGATTCTGTGAGGCAGGCAAGCATCGCCAGGTGCATGGCGGTGTGAATCACATCCAGCTGATAAAAGTGGATAAACAATACAAAGTTTTGACAAACAAGGCACTCCATATTGATAGATCTGAAGCATAGAAATGATTAAAATGAGACTCCTGAAACTTTTTAATTTTGGATAGATTGAGAAAGAGTATCCTCACAAGGTCACTACCATAGTTGGTGAACAAATTCCCCTTAATGTCTAGAGTTGTCACATAACAGAACGTGGGAGAAAATTTCTCTAACCGTGACACAAACAATGATAAAAACACATTTTGCTTTCATAGAGTCAAGAGGAATTAGAATCTCTATTGGGTTTTCATTGCTGGCCGCATTCCAATTAGAGAAATTTTCCCTCACTTCTTGTTCCAGTGATCAAACCGCAACAAACAGGATGTAGAAATCATATAAAAATTCAGTTCAGAACCTTGCCCACTATCCAAAACTAAAAAAAGCTCTGGCTGGAGTTCATCCATAAAGAAAAAAACAAGTTTAAAATACAGATTAAAAGTTGCAGAATAATAATTTCTGTAATTTAATCAAAAATGATGTTTCCATTTCAATCTGCAGCAAGCTTTACTTTTATATAACTTCCAAGAAATCAAATATTTTTGCAGGCAGAATTCCCCAGAATCCACATCACTTTTTATAAAAATAGCTCATTTCCCATAAATCTGCACAGAACATGCAATTAGATTAGCGTTTAGAACATAAGCGTAGCAGATAAACATTAGAAATTAGGTTTGGATCGACCATGAGTATGACCTGAACCCCGCTAGTTTGCTGAATGTGCAAAATAAATGGGCAGTACGGCCGGCCACCCGAACCTCTGGATGCTTGCAGCCAAAGTCATTTAGTGGTGGTATCACTACTGCTACTACAATACAGCTTGTTGCATATTGTAGACAAGCTGATGGGTGGCGGGAATTCTGGGTGGCATCAATAGCCAAATATGGTCATCACCATATTTGGTCAATATCACCTAGGTTTCCTGGTACTGTATTGATATTCCAGCAGTGCTGGAGAACTGTCATTTATGATGGGAGTAACAGCGAAAGAGGATCACTGCAACACAGATCATTCTGTAAATAGATAATCAGGGCATCATCCAAAATTGACATTGGATCTACATCACTGGATGATGTGACTGACTTTAGATTTACATTGTGGGACATTACTTTTTAAAGTGGTTGTCAACTCGTGACAACCACTTTAACCTACAGGTAAGCCTATAATAAGGCTTACCTATAGGTGCCCTGCATATCTCCCAAACCTGCAGGAGATGTGCAGTGTAAGAGATGTGCTGATGTCATTTCGGCACATGCGCAGTGAAGAAGCAGCCTCCGTGCCATTTCTTCACTGTGATCATGCAGTCACTGGCGGCTCCGGCTAGTCATGGAGCTGGAGATTGCGGCCCCGGAAGGAAGAGGGGCTGAAGATTGACGCTGCTAGCACAGGGGACAGTGCTGGACGTCGCAGGCTTCATATGCAGATCAGTGGCACATAATGGGCTACTATGCGATGCATAGTAGCCCATTATGCATCTGCTTTGCAGGGGAATGTAGAGAGCTTTTCACAGTGTGGGTGTTTTTATTTGCTATTAACTTTTTTTGCGAATGAGTAACAAGGCACAGTCATGGCTCATTCATGTAGGGGAGAAGGGATGGATATCGGGGGGCCTTCTTGTATTAAGGCACTTACAGATTCCGATAAATCACCTGCCGACTCCTACAGGAATGTCAGGAATGATGCCCTTGTCCCCATCAACATAACAGTGATTTGCAGGGAGGAAAGCTTTACGTACACCCGGCAAGGTACCCTTCCAATGTTAACTGCATATGGCCTGGTATAGTTCAGGAGAGATGGGGGGGGTCACATGCTCACCAACACCCCTTTTTCCTGGATAGCCAGGCTACATGTCTGGATAAGGGTATGGTTTTCTAATGATAAAGAAGAATGTCCATACAGTATTAACATATGGAAAACATTATTAGTTGCACAAATAACATGTTTTCTAATACCAACCTGCATTACATGAATATATGATTTTTTTTATCTTGCAATATCAAATAAAGTGAAAATGAACAAGCTCCATTTGCCTCCCAGCTGTTAATAGTCATTGATTGACTGCTTCAATGGAGACTGCTTTGATAAGTGCTGGTTCATACCAAAAGAAGTGCGGGAAACCCGCGTTCCATGCATGTTTCCAGTACTGCGTATTAAATGTGGGATCTGCTGCGGGTATCAGTAGATTCCTAACAACACGCCGCACAGATCACAAATGCAGTACATTTGCCTGTACCAGATCGCATGGCACAGCAGTAAGATGCAATCTGGTTGCAGAGCGGTTTTTAAAAGTAGCACATGCACCTCTTTTGGAGCGATCCAATGCAATAACAGCCTATTCAAATGAATGGCTGAAAATCGCATCGTACTGAACCCCGATTCCTGCTGGGAACTGAAACTAAAACCCCTTTTTAACCAAAATTACTCAAAGGGAAAGAGTTACTACAATACTGCAGCTGTGCCTTCCTACAATAAATGTTATAACAGTTTTCCTACAATATTTTCTGTGAATATTAGACTTCATGCATCAAAAGTATGACTTCTAACCTGCACTAGGGAAAGTATAGGTGCAAGCTAATTTGTTTTATTTTAAGTTAGAAGCCACTGCGCTTGAACCACACACAAGCTGCTAGCACGAATAGGTCTGAACAAAGAACCTCACAATCAATATATAAAATCAGGTGCAGCGCTATAAGAAATAAAGTCCATATATATCAATCCTTAAGGTGCATAACAGGACACAGGACGAAACAAAGAGGTGATCCTCAGTTGGATAAAGAACCTCCACCAAAGGAAGAATCGGTTGTTCTAGTAGTGGATTCCCCCTCCAGTGTCTCTTTACCTATACAGGCCAGATTGACCTCAGTAATAGGGGTCTCATCAGGAGGGTAAGAGGCAGTGTGTGTGGTTGTCGGTGGAGGTTCTTTATCCAACTGAGGATCACCCCTTTGTTTCATCCTGTGTCCTGTTATGCACCTTAAGGATTGATATATATGGACTTTATTTCTTATAGCGCTGCACCTGATTTTATATATTGATTCGTTTTATTGACAATAGCAAATTTTCTGTGATATTTCGTTAAATTTGAACTTCAGGCAAACAGCCAAAAGACACAGTTGAAATACATACGGGGAGTTATACAAGTGGGAGGAGTGACTGTGTCCCAATCAAAAGAACCTGACACCATCCCCCTTTAGAGAGTTATAAACAACAAATGGGTAAAAGAAACCCTAAGTCTCTGACAGGGTAGCCTGGAGTAGGGGGATGCTAGAGTGTCACACAATGCACAAAATATAAACTATATTTAACCACTAGGCTCAATATTTTGTTTCCTATATACTCATAATATGGATCAACTTTTAATAACGACAATTGTGTTTTAAATATTAATAAAGATGTATAGTTTCTTTTTAAATATTTCTATTTTGTGTATTGAGTGACACTCGAACATCCCCCCCTACTCCAGGCTCCCCTGTCAGATTTATGGGGTTTCTGTTTCCCATTTTTTGGGGAGTTGTTTTTATTACTGAAGGATTTTCATTGATGTCCATCTAGTTCCAAATCACATATCCCTGTCAAAAAACTGACCAGTTTTTTCTACTGAATTTAAGCAGTTCCCATCCACGCATCTAGCTTGTGACTGGTGAGTGAAGGAGCAGCAGTATACCAATGTTGTCATCTCCCTCCTCCTGTCAGCTTGTTCATTGTCAGCGCAGACTGCCTCAAACTACCTTTCTCCCCTTTCCAAATCTATTGCACAAGAGATTACAATAGGCTAAAACAAAAATCTATTCAAATAATTACCATACTGGCATTTAAAATGACAATAACTGATTTTATAATGAATACAATACAGTAACTGTTGTTTTTTTTCCATATGCCTGGAGCTTAGCGTTAAATCATACAAAACTAACTTTTTTGTTGAGTATAGATCTATATTTGCCCCAAGCATTTTTGAAACCACTTACGGTTGACTGACTTTTCGATCTCTGCTGGAAGTCTATTCCAAGCATCAACTACCCTTTTAGTAAAATGATACTTTCAAAGATTAGTTTTGAACTTTCATCCAGTTAGTTTGAGGTCATGTCCCCGTGTTATAACATGGTATATAAAGTGTGCTGACTGGCATGAGATCCTTCAAAGGGACATTTAATAAATAAAGTTACTCTACCTGAAGATCCTCTTGAATGGGTTTCAGCAAACTGTTTACATACAGCAGACAAGAATTCATTGACTTGTCGGAGAGACAAAGAATTGTGCAGAGTCTCCAGTGGATAAATAGTGGGAACCATAGAGCACCCCTCAAAACCTGTCAAAAAAAATACTAAAATATTAACACAGTCCCACATACTTTTATACCAAAAGAAAATAATGTATATTTAATTTATGAGATCAAAGGTAAACACTTTTTTAAAATAGAATCTTAATTTAAAATCCACACTGGGAAAAAAAAATTGAATTTGACTGTTCGATATCAATAGCACCTCCAATTAATTTTTTATATAGTGTCATGAAAGTGATAAAAATCACTGTATGCCATTATGTTTCTAGCTGACCCACCAGTGGAATAAAATACCTTATTTGAAGTAATGGCTTATTTTAAAACAAAATATAAGGTATTAATAACTAAAGGTATTGTATTTACTTGCAATCTAAGAAAATCCTTTTTGTCTTTTTTATACTAACAGACTACTGAATCAGGCAAAATATAAACAACACAAGACAGAAAATCTGATTCCTCACCTCCTGGCTATTTGTAATACCTTAGCTCTTTACATTGTACACATTTTTGCATCCAGCTTAACCAGTGGTGAAGCCTCCAATCCATCACCAGCCTGAACGCTAGAAATGGACTACTCCCTCAACAGCTGCTGCTTACTAAAAAAGAACCTTGTTACAAGGCTAACATACAATTGCCTCAAGCAGAATGATCATCTGATAAAGAAACTCTGGTATACTACAGAGAACCTTTGACAGGTAGTATATTAAAAAGATTGTAAACTCTGAGAAAAAAAAAAAACCCCTGTAAGACAAAAGGCATGAGCTAGTATGCATCGCATACTAGCTCATTATGAAATACTTACCTTAGAATGAAGCCCTCCAGTGGCGCCCGCACATTGCTGAGATAGCTTACACTTTCCCCAGAGTTTCTTCCGGGTTCGTGGGCTCTGGCACTGTGATTGGCTAGAGCTGCAATGACGTCACTCCCACGCATGCGCGCAGGAGCCGCTGTTCACGACATGGGATCAGAAGGAAACGCACCCGTGGCCATTCCTTCAGAGCGCATGCGCCAGTGATGTCACTGGCTGCAAGTAATGTAAATACCTCTTAAACTGCGCACGTTTAGGAGATATTTTCACTACCTGTAGGTAAGCCTTATTATAGGTTTACCTATAGCAGTGGTTCTCAACTCCAGTCCTCGGGACCCACCAACAGGCCAGATTTTAAGTATTACCTTGGGGAGATGCAGACTAGAATACTGCAATCACTGAGCAGCAAATGATATCACCTGTCAGGTATTTCAGTTATCCTGCAAACCTGGCTTGTTGGGGGGTCCCGAGGACCGGAGTTGAGAACCACTGACCTATAGGTAAATGTCAGCAGAGGATATTTACTTCCTCTTTAAAAAAATTAGAGATTTAGAGGTAAAGGATCATCTCAGTCAATACTAAGAAAGCTAAAGAAGAAAGTTAAACATGAAGCTTATGAAAAAAAAAAGCTAAAGATGTTAAATGTCACTGAAAAAGGAATTCTTCATTTTGCATGGAGTCGGTTCACTGGGCCCTCTTTACTAAACAAGAGGTTCTGTCTGGCTGCTCATAACCAACCTGTGTACTAATATTCTATTGGAGTATATACAGTAAATGGTCTGCTACTCTTGTTGCGTTAAAAACCATACTACCCAACATTAAAGAATCTGCTTACCTTGAGGTAGCACATCATATTACAAATAATTCAACTTTATTCAAATCTGACACATAATCCAACAAAAAATAGTAAACAGCTCCATAATGATTTAAATACCAATGTAATTCTACAGTACATGCTCCTCCAAATTAACAATACATAGCTATGGCCACACTATCAGATACTTCAACATTATACATGGGTGATGTTTTGAAGGCACACAGATAAACCTCTTCATCTTCATCAGTGCATTCGTTAAGGAGATCCAGCTATCATTCCTATTATACATGCACTCGACTCCACCTGGACCTCAGATCTTGGCAGGTCCCATTATTACCAAATACATACAAACATAAGTCCTCTGAGGTGTCTTTTAATATTGGTGGGTGTTTTATGTAGTCAAATCACATGTTATGCAGCCAGTTTCAAAAGTGGAAGATGCCACACCACAACAAAATCCTTTTTTTCTCCTGCTCAGTTAGCTTTATTTCACAGAAGACAATGCACTGCAAACAATGCTGCCCGCCAGACCCGGCTTCTCTTCCTCCAATGCATCCAAGCTGGAAGGGTGATATTGTTCAGTTCTTGCAAGACACCTTTGAGGAGTCCTCATGTTTGTATCCATCAGGAATGGGCTCGGGCGTGTTCGGAACCGAACATGCCCAATCCCCCCAGGAGGTTTGCACTGTGCCGCGCTAATCACAGACAGTGAAACATTTCCTGATCGCTGCAGCCGCGCATCGGGAAATGCTTCACTGTCTGTGATTAGCGCGGCACAGTACAAATTTCCTGGCGGGCTTGGACATGTGCAGTTCCGAACACGCCCGAGCCCATCCTTCGTATCTATTTGATCTTCCATTGGTGCTAAATATATTCTTAAAAATGGGAATAAGCAGGATACTATTGCTGACCTTCCTTTTCAAAGAGGAACTCTGATGAACTGGCAGGAGAATCACCAAGTAGCAACTAGTAATCTATTTTACAGAAAACATCAGCATAGATGGTTTCTTACTTGATTTTCAATCACTAAATCATGATTTTTTTATGCCAGAGGAAGCTGGACCATGGACATTTTATGAAATAAGACAGCAATGACCGACTTTGTATTTCTTTCAGAATGTTTCCCAAGCTTGCTTTAGTGAATTGAAGGTATATAGGCTCAGATTTAATCAATGCCTATCATGACTATAAGTGAGGGATAATCCACCATCCATCAGGGAAGGCCCGTTGGGTCAAGTTCTGCACCATTCAAAATGAAGAAAATCTGTTTACATCACAGCTGGACTAAAGGACTAATCAAATCACATGAAAAAAAGTATACTGTATTTTTTGTTACACATTGGCCATACCTTCAAAACATTACCATAAAGCATTGTGTATGTAAGGTATGGAAAGTACATTGCAAAAATCTAAGCAACAGAATTTTTTGTCCTGCACCTACAGAAGACAAACTGGGCCATATAGTATCTGACAAAAGTGAGTACACCCCTCACATTTTTGTAAATATTTTATTATTATTTTTTTTTTCATGTGACAACACTGAAGAAATTACACTTTGCTACAATGTAAAGTAGTGAGTGTACCGCTTGTATAACAGTGTAAATTTGCTGCCCCCTCAAAATAACGCAACACAGCCAATAATGTCTAAACCGCTGGCAAAAAAAGTGAGTACACCCTTAAGTAAAAATGTACAAATTGGGCCCAATAAGCCATTTTCTCTGTCTGGTGTCATATGACTCGTTAGTGTTACAAGGACTCAGGTGTGAATGGGGAGCAGGTGTGTTAAATTTGGCGTTATCACTCTTACTCTCTCATACTGGTCACTGGAAGTTCAACATGGCACCTCATGGCAAAGAACTCTGAGGATATGAAAAAGGATTGTTGCTCTACATAAAGATGGCTTAGACTACAAGAAGATTGCCAAGACCCTGAAAATGAGCTGCAGCACGGTGGCCAAGATCATACAGTGGTTTAACAAGACAGGTTCCACTCAGAACAGGCCTCACCATGGTTGACCAAAGAAGTTGAGTGCAGGTGCTCAGTGTCATATCCAGAGGTTGTCTTTGGGAAATAGACGTATGAGTGCTGCCAGCATTGCTGCAGAGGTTGAAGGGGTTGGGGGTCAGCCTTTCAGTGCTCAGACCATATGCCTCACACTGCATCAAATTGGTCTGCATGGCTGTCGTCCCAGAAGGAAGCCTTTTCTAAAGATGATGCACAAGAAAGCCCACAAACAGTCTGCTGAAGATAAGCAGACTAAGGGCATGGATTACTGGAACCATGTCCTGTGGTCTGATGAGACCAAGATCAACGTATTTGGTTCAGATGGTGTCAAGTGTGTATGGAGGATACCAGGTGAGGAGTACAAAGACAAGTGTGTCTTGTCTACAGTCAAACATGGTGGTGGGAGTGTCATGGTCTGGGGCTGCATGAGGGCTGCCGGCACTGGGGAACTACAGTTCATTGAGGGAACCATGAATGCCAACATGTACTGTGACATACTGAAGCAGAGCATGATCCCCTCCCTTCGGAGACTGGGCTGCAGGGCAGTATTCCAGCATGATAACGACCCCAAACACACCTCAAGGACTACCACTGCCTTGTTAAAGAAGCTGAGGGTAAAGGTGATTAACTGGCCAAGCATGTCTCCAGAACTAAACCCTATTGAGCATCTGTGGGGCATCCTCAAATGGAAGGTGGAGGAGCGCATGGTCTCTAACATCCACCAGCTCCGTGATGTCGTCATGGAGGAGTGGAAGAGGACTCTAGTGGTAACCTGTGAAGCTCTGGTGAACCCCATGCCCAAGAGGGTTAAGGCAGTCCTGGAAAATAATGGTGGCCACACAAAATATTGACACTTTCGACCCAATTTGGACATTTTCACTTAGGGGTGTACTCACTTTTGTTGGCAACGGTTTAGACATTAATGGCAGTGTGTTGAGTTATTTTGAGGGGACAGCGAATGTAAACGGTTATACAAGCAGTACACTCACTACTTTACATTGTAGCAAAGTGTCATTTCTTCAGTGTTGTTACATGAAAAGATATAATAAAATATTTTCAAAAATGTGAGGGGTGTACTCACTTTTGTGAGATACTGTAAATATCAGACCAGTACAAGGAGGTTTTCAGTGTTTGGAATAAAATTCTTTATAAAAATTCCCTGCTTAAATAAAGGAAGCAAATGCTCCATATTAAAGAACTGCACTTGGGTAGACACATTATATCTTCTATGCTGTCTACCTAGTCAGGTAAAAAAATATATAATGTTCAAATTCATTTTAAATACTTACATGAAAGTAATTAAATAAAATGACATATCTTTGGGCATAATCACTATGCATTATGGTAAACCCCTCTAAAGTTCATATCAACCTATCTGAACGAATCATCTTATGATATGACAATGAATACAAATTTGATTTCAATAAGTTGCTGTACTTTTTTCTATACACTATCTGACAAATAGTTTTGTTTTATATATAGTAAATTGTATTATATTCACACTAATTCATGATTATCAAATTGGCTGCCTATGATAACACACATTTCATTTTTAGGTCTGTCACTGGCACCTTGGTCCCTTTATAGGTGACTAAAGTACCATTCTATTTTCACACAGTGAAACTAAAGGGTTAAAAGAGAAGTATGGGGTTCTGGATTATTCCCCCGTTATACTTACCTAGATGGATGCAGCATCGGTCTGATGTTGCATCCCTCCCCTGGCGCTTTTACACTAAGAACCGAGCCACCGAACACCGCCAATGGCCCGGTTCTCACTGATCCCTGAGCAGAGACCTGCTGACTGTCAATCATCAAGCCCTCCGCTCTGCTCCCCCCACGCTCACCGGAGCGCTGAACTGTGGAGGGGCAGGGATCAGCCGTCTCTGCCTCTCAGCGGCTCGCTGAGATAGCTGATGGTCCAGGCACCTGGCGGATCCAGACTCTGAAAGTCGGGATGCCGTGGTGCCTGTCCCGACTCCTCTGACGTCAGCAGAGGGCGGACTTTAGTCCACTCTCTGCTGAAAACGGGTCACAGGAGTGCAAAATGAATTGCACTCCTGTGACCCATAGGAGAACTATGGCCAAATGAGCTCAGGCCATACTTCTTTAATGAAAAATGAATAAAATCTCTCTTGAATAAGGTTTTTAATAAGTCAGATGAACAAATTAATTAGAATCCAACAGATGAAATCTCGAATGAAGGCAGGAAAGATAATTTTCCTATTAACTATTCTCAAAAAATGTCTTATTTGCAGCACACTGAAACCAAGGTGTTGTCATTAAGACTAAACTACATAGCAGACTGATATTAGGCAGTTAATGAAATTTGTATCAATAAAATAAAACATAAAAGTAAATGTGAATGAAAAGCATATACTCAAACTTCCCATAAATCAAAACTCTATATATGGGAGCAGCGCTTATAATTGCCCATCCAAAATGTTGAAAAATGAACAAAAAGTCCCTTTGTAAACAAGAAGTGTTCACAATTCCAAAAGGCAATATTTGGTGACCGTTTTTCTACGAGGTGAGGGCACAGTAGTTATTGTTATCTCAAGCAGCAAACCTCTACATTTCATCACATTTGTACACTTATTGTTTACAAAAGGACTTTTTTGTTCGCATTCAGCATGTTGGATGGACAGTTATAAGTGCTGCTCTCATATATAGTGTTTTGAGTTAATTGAAGACAAAATAGCACTGAAGCAGGCTATATTGTGTTCAGATAGCCATGGCCCCCCTATTATGATGGGAAGGGAGATGTTCACTAGACGAACCTGCAAATGTGCTAACCTAGCAAATCTACTAGAAAAGTAAAACAAACTATGGATATTTATCCAAAAAAAAATCATCAACTACACTACCAACTCTTAAATGTAAAAGTACCCACAGACATTAGATGATCACCACCTGATCAAGTTTGAAAAACTGACTGTCAGGTGACAAATAGGATAGGAGGTAGCACAGACTCGGCACACTAGGAGATAAAAGGCAAAATGCTATCATCTGGGTTGATAATGGCCTGGCATGGAATGATACACAATGAAATGTGCAACTCCAAGTAATACTGCAGCCAAAACTTTTGTTTTGGGTAGAATAAGGTCATGTTAGTACCCTCTGTCAGTTTTTTTTGCGAGGATTTTTCTTACTTCTTGTCCTGGTGACCTGACAGTGAGATGATGTTCTCCCAATAGAGCAGTGTTTCTCAACTCCTGTCCTCGGGACCCACCAACAAGCCAGATTTTAAGTATTACCTTGGGGAGATGCAGACTAGAATACTGCAATCACTGAGCAGCAAATTATATCACCTGTGATGTATTTCAGTTATCCTGCAAACCTGGCCTGTTAGTGGGTCCCGAGGACAGGAGTTGAGAACCACTGCAATAGAGAGTAATAGAAACATGACAGAAGATCTAAAAATATGGCAACAACCTTAACTACTTTAAAATGGGCATGAAATATTTCAATTTTGCAGTAGCTGTGAGATCCGCTAGTACTATAAAAAAAAAAAAAAAAAAAAAAACTATTTGAATCAAAAGTTCACAGTAGCTTTGCCTTATTCAGAGCAAACACTTTACCTTTTCAATGTCAACACACACTTTAGGTTGCAAGTAGGAAAGCCTATTTGCCTAACCTTTTCAACTAGCCTATCATTTGGGCCTGACCTGCAACAGTAACAAAGAACAAATTCTCAGCACATTGTGTTTAGCTAATGGGAGCCTTGAAATGTAGACATGAGACATGCGCAAACATTAGCCAATATGAAAAGAACAGTTTTGAAGACAAATGACCAATAGAGCTGCTTCTGGTTTGCATGATGCAGAATTGTGCACCATATTATTCTTCTATGCACCACACAATAACTGACTGCACATGTACTATTTATCTCCTCTTCATTTGTTTGCAGTGATGAGACACACACATTTATATGGACTATTAACGTTTTACCTATAAACACAATGACTAACATACGCACAAACTGAATGCAAGCTGGCACATTTGTACGGGTACACAAAACCACCCATATGATTTAGACAAAAAAACCCCACAAAAATAAAATTCACAATGATTGCACAAGTTCATCTGCAGTAACAAACAACAGTAGATGAAATATGTAAAATCATTTTGTAGTATGTTAGAGAAAAAAAAATGATTTGCACGTACATCACAACATACACAAACTCTATTATAGACACAATTTTTCATAATGTCATGCTTTTTGCACATGCAACTGGTCTATACTTTAGGTAGCAAAGTCACCATAAGCAAATACGTGCTCCAAGTCCTCTATCTATTATTCAAAATGCAGACAACTGCTGACATGCATACAAAAAATAGTTTAACTGCAAATTTTGGAAAAAACAGAGCTACTGCTTTCAAATGTCAGACAATCTAGTGATTGTGACTGCAAACTTGCCCCATAAGCTCAACATGATGACATTGTATGAGTTCACCTGTAATTGCTAATCATGTTCGTATGTGTCTACCTATCTAGGAGAATGCAGGCAAGCAATCTTTGAGAACCCCGAAATGCCAGCTACAATTTTGGCTGCCTTGCACTTTGGATTTGTTAAGTCTTGATATACTGTACATTGGTATACATGTGTATTTATATACAATCCCTATACAGTTGTGCTCATAAGTTTACATACCCTGGCAGAATTTATGATTTCTTGGCCATTTTTCAGAGAATATGAATGAGAACACAAAAACTTTTCTTTCACTCATGGTTAGTGTTTGGCTGAAGCCATTTATTCACAATCAACTGTGTTTACGCTTTTTAACCACTTCCCGCCCGCAGGACGTCTATTGACGTCCTGGGGTTTCAGTGGTGATATCTCAGTGATGCCGGCACCTGCAGGCATCATTGAGGTATAATTTTTTAGAGCAGGCGATTCCCATCACCGTAAGAACGATCATAGCGGCAGGTCAGCCGCTTGATCGTTCTTACAGGCGGCGGGAGGGGACGTCCCCCCCCTCCCGCCGCCCTCCGGTGCTTCTCCCGACTCACCTGAGCGATCGGTGACCGGGAGAAGGAATCGCCTGCCGCCGGATGCTGGTGCGAGAGATTTCCGAGGGACAGATGTCCCTCGGTCATCTCTATGGCTCTCGGAGGCCCGGGCGCACGTCGTGACGTCACTTCCGGGTCTCCGAAGTAAACAAAAGCCGTTAAAGGGGAAGGAAAGGCTGCATCTGTCCATAAAGAGGACCTGTCACTCACTTTTCCTATTACAAGGGATGTTTACATTCCTTGTAATAGGAATAAAAGTGATCAAAAAAATAAAAATAAAGTGAAAGTGTCAAAATAAAAAAAATAAAAGTAAAATAAGAAATAAAAAAAAAAAAAAAAAAATTTAAAGCGTCCCGTCCCCGCGAGCTCGCGCACAAAAGCGAACGCATACGCAAGTCGCGCCCACATATGTAAACGGCGTCCAAACCACACATGTGAGGTATCGCCGCGTGCGTTAGAGTGAGAGCAATAATTCTAGCCCAAGACCTCCTCTGTAACTCAAAAAACCTAACCTGTAAAAATTTTTAAAGCAGCGCCTATGGAGATTTTTAAGTACCAAAGTTCGGCACCATTCCATGAGTTTGCGCAATTTTAAAATGTGACATGTTGGGTATCTATTTACTCGGCATAACATCATCTTTCACATTATGAAAAAAAATTGGGCTAACTTTACTGTTTTGTTTTTTTTTAATTCATGAAACTGTTTTTTTTCCAAAAAAAACGCGTTCGAAAAATCGCTGCGCAAATACCGCATGACATAAAAAGTTGCAACAACCTCCATTTTATTCCCTAGAATCTTTGCTAAAAAACCATATATAATGTTTGGGGGTTCTGAGTAATTTTCTAGCAAAAAAATGATGATTTATACATGTAGGAGAGGAGTGCCAGAAATGGCTCGGATGCGAAGTGGTTAAAACAGAAACTACCCAAATGACCCTGATCAAAAAAGTTTACATACCCCAGTTCTTAATACCATGTATTGTCCTCTTTACCTTCAATGAGAGCTTGTATTATTTTGTGGTATTTGTGGATGAGGCTCTTTATCTTCTCAAATGGTAAAGCTGCCCAAGCCTCCAGTTCCTGGAAATTCTTGGGCTGTCTTGCATGAACTGCACGTTTGAAATCTCCACAGAGTGGCTCAATGATATTGAGGTCAGGAGACTTAGATGGCCACTCCAGAACCTTTACCTTATTCTGCTGTAGCCAATGACAGGTCAACTCGGCCTTGTGTTTTGGATCATTGTCATGTTGGAATGTCCAAGTACGTCCCATGCACAGCTTCCTGGCTGATGAATGCAAATGTTCCTCCAGTAATTTTTTGATAACACATTGCATTCATCTTGCCATCAATTTTGACCAAATTTTCTGTGCCTTTGTAGCTTGCACATCCCCAAAACATCAAATATTCACCTCAGTGTTTCACAGTAGGAATGGTGTACCTTTCATCATAGGCCTTGTTGACTCCTCTCCAAATGTAGCGTTTATGGCTGTGGCCAAAAACCTCAATTTTGGTCTCATCACTCCAAATGACTTTGTGCCAGAAGGTTTGAGGTTTGTCTCTGTGCTGTTTGGTGTATTGTAAACAGGATACTTTGTGGCATTTGTGTAGTAATGGCTTTCTTCTGGCGACTCAACCATGCAGCCCATCTTTCTTCAAGAGCCTCCTTATTGTACCTCTTGAAACAGCCACACCACATGTTTTCAGAGAGTCCTGTATTTCACCTGAAGTTATTTGTGGGTTTTTCTTTGCATTCCAAACAATGTTCCTGGCAGTTGTGGCTGAAATGTTAGTTGGTCTACCTGACCGTGGTTTGGTTTCAACAGAACCCCTCATTTTCCACTTCTTGATTAGAGTTTGTACACTGCGGATTGGCATTCGCAATTCCATGGATACCTTTTTATATCCCTTTCCTGTTTTATACAGTTCAACTACCTTTTCCCTCAGATCCTGTTGTTTTCCTCATGACTCAGAATCCAGAAACGATCAGTGCAGCACTGGATGAAAAATGCAAGGGTCTGTTAGGAGTCCAGAAACACATTGACCTTTTACACACACACTAATTACAAGTAAATAGATCACAGGTGAGGATGGTTACCTTTAATAGCCATTCAAAACCCTTTGTGTCAACTTGTGTGCATGTTATCAGGCCAAAATCACCGGGGTATGTAAACTTTTGGTCAGGGTCATTTAGGTAGTTTCTGTTGTCATTATGATTCAAAAGGTAAACACAGTTGATTGATAATATATGGCTTCAGCCAAATACTAACCATGAGTGAAAAATGTTTTTGTGTTATCATTCATATTCTGGCCAAGAAATCATAAATTCTGCTAGGGTATGTAAACTTATGAGTACAACTGTGTGTATATATATAAGTATATGACTCAGTACTCCTTTTGTT